>VXBL01009979.1:47223-89275 GCA_013400195.1 Aramus guarauna
CCCATGGAACACCCCAGCAGGGGGTCACCCCCTCACACCCAACCTCATTAACTCACTGCTGTGAGCTTTTCAGCTTTAATTGGCAATTGGTATTAAAAAACCCATCCCCAGCAGGGTCACCTATAGCATCCATACATCCCCCTCCCCTTGCCATGCCAGCACGAGGCTCAGCTTCTCCCAGCTATTCCAAAACCCAAAACCGAGAATAAGACACACTGCCAGCCCTCCAGATCGTGCGGATCTGGCACGAAGCACGCAAGCAAAGAACACAAGAGATTTTTCTTTTTTTTGCTGCAACGTGTTTATTATGTGCCAAAAACTACACCACAGCTTACTCCACGCGTCTGTAGGAGAGTGCAGTCTTGCCTGCATATACTACAATGAGGTAGAGACTTCACACACAGCTTCACAAAACCCCACAAAGAGCAGCTGGGATATGCAACAATGCAACATCAGCTCAGCAGGAGAGGAAAAAAAAAAAAGAGGGAGAAATTATGACACTGGTTCTTTGGCACACAGCTTCCGATAGAGGGGAAAGTAAAAAAAAAAAACAAACAGAAAATAATAATTAAAGTTCTCAAATCCCAGCAGCAGCATTTCAGTCGACTGCACCATTACTCTGTACATTTCATAAAGGAAAAGGAAAAGTACTTGTCCCCTCTAAGAGAAAGGGCTCCTATGAACCTTCATCTGTCCACCGAAACGCAGCCCTTTTTTAGCTAGTTACAAAAGAAAAGTTAAGTCCTGTGACTTTGTGTGATTAAAAACCTCTATCAACCCCCCTTAAGTGCAACTTAAAAAAGTGCAACAAACTATTTAAAACTATATACAGCAGCTCAGAGATCGTTTATCCGGTCCAGTTTCAAATCCAAAAAAAAAAAAGCCTGTCCTGTTCTGTTGCAAACCCCTCGATTTACAACTTTCCACCAGCAGCCCCCAGACACAAATTGCAATAATGTTAAAAGCTGCCAGGAAAGAAAAAAATCTCTCGTTTCAAACGACTTAAAAACTGTTTAAGAGTGTAAAAAGGAACTGGTAAAAACCCTCGAGCGTAAAATATGAAATATGATTTTGGTTTAAATGAAGAGCAAAGTCTCCTTGTTGTTACAGTAAAAAACGCCAGCTGAACATTCAGTTTATGCCGTTCAGATGGGGGTTAAATGAATGGAAAGGCACTGTATGGCAACTGCAAAAAANAAAAAAAAAAGAGGGAGAAATTATGACACTGGTTCTTTGGCACACAGCTTCCGATAGAGGGGAAAGTAAAAAAAAAAAACAAACAGAAAATAATAATTAAAGTTCTCAAATCCCAGCAGCAGCATTTCAGTCGACTGCACCATTACTCTGTACATTTCATAAAGGAAAAGGAAAAGTACTTGTCCCCTCTAAGAGAAAGGGCTCCTATGAACCTTCATCTGTCCACCGAAACGCAGCCCTTTTTTAGCTAGTTACAAAAGAAAAGTTAAGTCCTGTGACTTTGTGTGATTAAAAACCTCTATCAACCCCCCTTAAGTGCAACTTAAAAAAGTGCAACAAACTATTTAAAACTATATACAGCAGCTCAGAGATCGTTTATCCGGTCCAGTTTCAAATCCAAAAAAAAAAAAGCCTGTCCTGTTCTGTTGCAAACCCCTCGATTTACAACTTTCCACCAGCAGCCCCCAGACACAAATTGCAATAATGTTAAAAGCTGCCAGGAAAGAAAAAAATCTCTCGTTTCAAACGACTTAAAAACTGTTTAAGAGTGTAAAAAGGAACTGGTAAAAACCCTCGAGCGTAAAATATGAAATATGATTTTGGTTTAAATGAAGAGCAAAGTCTCCTTGTTGTTACAGTAAAAAACGCCAGCTGAACATTCAGTTTATGCCGTTCAGATGGGGGTTAAATGAATGGAAAGGCACTGTATGGCAACTGCAAAAAAATGGAGCCAATGAGACCTGCATTATTACCATCAGTATTGCAAGGAATGTAAAAAAGCGCCTTTAATAAATAAAAAACCTAGGTGAAGGCATCTGCATAAACACCTTCTCAACACGTGGCCCTTTTTTTTTTTTGCTTCTCGTCAGCAAACTAGGAACCAAAGTCTGGGAACTGCAGAATCACTTGAGGGGCGCTCCCCCCCCTCAAAAAACCCCCCAAACAAAACCCGACAAAATTCACTGTGCATTAGTGCAGAAACAAAAAGACCAGCAAGTGCAAACGTGAATGTAGATTTTTTTTTTTTTCCCCATTAGTCCTCAGGAAGCGCGTTCCCAGCCTGGGTCTGGCACCAGCAGGCACGCTCGTGCGCTCTCCACTTGGCAGGTTAACAAAAGGACTTTCTCCTGCGCCTGCGGCGGCCTCCGAACCTCGGCGGCCTCTTTAGCTGGAGTCTCTGTTCTTCTGGTTGCGCATCAGCGGGCGGTGGTGACGCAGGACCTCCATGGAGTGCTGCCAGTGCCAGCAGGAGCGACAGAAGTACTTGAAGCAGATCTGCGGGGAAAGCAGAGGGGCAAGGGCCGTGAGGCGATGCCGTGGGGCTGGGGGTTTCGAGGCAAACGGGCTGCAGGGGAAGCGGCGACTCTCCCCTCCCTGGTTTCACAGCCCACGCCAGCCCAGCGGATCTTCCAAGCGGAGGGAGGGAATTCCGGCAATGCTGCTGGAGGGTGTGTTGTGCCGAGCCCTTATTAATAGGTTTGGAAAGCAGGATGGGGCGCTGGCCGGCAGCGGCCGGCGCCGCGATAGCTCTGCCCAACACCCAGGCAGGGCCAGGGCAGCAGCCGGACTCTGCCAGCGCTCACCACGCTCCCGCTGCCTTCGCTGCCGCTCATCTCCCATCTAGACCCCGCAGGAAGCCACCGGATCCCGGTGAGCTCTTTTGCCTGCAGCGAGGGGAGGTCAGAAGTCCCCGGAGTGACGGCACTCCAACTCCCAGACTGTCACGGTTTGCAGAGCCGTAGGACGGAGTGGAAAGCTGCCTGCGCCTCCCGATGAGGGCTGCACCTCCTCCAAAACAAGGGCCCGCCCGGGGCTCTCACACGATCGCTTCATCCTCCGGGGACACAACAGGCATCCCCGACACTACAGCCTGCTCCTCCTCAAGGAAACTCCCCCCAGGCGGAGCAGCTGGGAGCTGAGCACCGCAGCAGGATAAAGCCTTACCTGGTCTCTGCAGAAGAAAGGGCCAGGCTGGGCGCTGCAGACTTGGCACATGGAATCCTCCAGGTACGGGTCGATCTGAACCTGCGTGAGAACCAGGCAGTGGGCACGGAACGGTGCTGGGAGCCCCAACGGCACCGACCCGCTGCTCCGGGTACCCCAAAATCCATCACCACCTCCCTCTGCCTCCACAGGGATACAGGCTACACAGAGCTGGTGCCGCTTGGAGCACCATGACGTCACAGATTCAACGCCCCAGCCTGGCCCATCAGCTCCACTCACCTTTTTAGTAAACTTGGTAGTTTTGATTTCCACAAACGCAGCGGTCACTGCCTTCAGATAGCTGCGCTGGTTGTTAAAGGTGACACGGCCAGATCCTGGAACAAACCAGACCACAAGCGTTAGACTGACCCAGCACCTACGGCAGGAGCCGGGGGAGGCTGAGAGGGAGCTGCTGCCAGGCCCATCCCTTCCCCGGCGCAGTTCAGCCACCGGCAGGGAAGCAGCATTTGCAGGGAGATGCTCTCTAAGGCCTCGTGGCTCTGCCTGCCTCCTTCCCCAGGCAGTAACAAAAGCACAGCAGGCAGCTGGGAGCAGAAAGGCTTTTGACACCTCCAGGCTGGTTAAGACATGAGCTTACAGGTGGCAGCACTCCCAGGAGGAGCGGCAGCAGCCAGGCAGAGGGAAGGAGGCTGCCAGGGCACTGCTGAGGGCAGCACAGCAGCGGGCTCCATGCCTGCACCTGAAATAAGCTGGTGCAGAGACAGCTCAGCAGCTTTTATTTTGAACCTCCCACTCATCCCAGAGCCTTGCATTTTACAGCTTCATTGCCAGTCAGCAGCATTCCTGCACCACTCGTTTCCAGCCAAGTTTTGTTAAGCTCCAGGAAAACATCTCTCTGCTCACCTACGAGTTTTTCCTCAAGTGTAAAGGGAGCTTTGGCTGTTACAAAACCGTCCTGGGTGCTGGCAGATCACTAAAGCTCAGCTCACCCCTGACAGCCACAGTGCCAAGCGTTACCCAGAACCCATCTGCTCTCCTGCAGCATCACACAGGACACAGGCTGGAGGGCCTGGAGCTGGTTCAGGGTTACACTGCATACAGGGATCGCAGCTGTGCTCAGGGGGATCCTCCTCCTCCTCCTCACAGGGTCAACTCCATCTCCCAGGGGGATCCCCAAAAGCTCTCTGGGCTTCTTCTGTTGAGACCAGGTGATCTGGGTGAAAGGCAGCTCCTTGTAAGAGCAGCCAGACACCGATTCCTCACAGTACATGCCTCCAGCAGGATCACCCTCTCCCCAAGGTGATTCAGCACAAGGCAGGTTACGCACAGCCATCTTCCCTTGAGGAGCCTTCTGCCGAGCCAGGGGCAGCAGCTCAAGAGGAGATGCTTCCCTCAACACTGAACAAGATTAGGGTACAGTTTAGTTACTAGAATTGAGCTCATATTGCTGCAACTCTAAGACAAAGGTTGGAAGTGCTAGTCTGCTGCTAGCAGCCAGAGATCTTGCCTGCTGGAGGGAGTAACCTGAAGCCAGAGGAGGTTTTAAGGTCATTCTCTAGGACCTCACGGTGTCAACACAGGCCAGGTTGGTGCGTCAGACTTCATCTGTGGTCATAAAGGCACTAAAAAAATTTTACTTAAAGTCTCATACTTCATTCCCAACCCCCCTCAGGTCTGTCCCCCCCCCAAACCACTTTGGTGGTAAAGCACTGCAGCACCACAGGCACATCCTAACCATGGCCTTGGGCACCAAGCCTTGACCAAAAGAGCCTGAAGGCTGTCCAAGGACAGCAAGGAGCAGCAGACAGCTCTGCACTACCAAACTCTGACACTGTTCCTGCCTGGCAACACACAGGAGATTCACAACTTGCTGCAGCCTGAGCCTGGAAAGCTGCTCCTCATGCTCAAACTGTAGGAGGGTTTTTCCACACAGACCAGTAACCTCAGTGTTGTCCCTTGGCCCGTAAGGCCACCGGGGAGGTACGCAGGACACGTGTTGTGACATGTGATATGTTCCAGCTCCTGTGACGGGCTGTCTCAACAGGGCATGGGGACACACTCTTCTGCTCTCTGGGGCTGCGCTTGCGACCTGCCCCTCTCAAACACGCATCCCTGCCAGGAGGTGGCATCTCAGAGGCTTCGTCCTTTCCACCTGCAAGAGCGTAGTGGGTCTATCTGACCAGAAGTCATGGTTCAGGGCAGAAGCTTGAACCACAGGCAGCAGACTTGCTGCCGGCAGCAGTTTGTGGTTTCAGCCCCAGAGCAGGGGAGTGCTGTCCAAGAGTCACACTCATCCCCGGTGCCTCTCACCCCTGAGCTGAGGTGGACACAGCACCTCCCAGCAGACCCAGTCAGGAGACTCAAGGAACCTCTCCACTTGTGGCACCGGCTGCCTCGGAAGCCCAAAGTGACAGTGTCCCGAAAGGGGATCCAAGCAGGACAGTGGGGACAGGACACTGCCCACAGGTGCCGCTTCAACCAAGCTGCCCACAGGACTGCTCTGCTCCTGCTGCCTCTCCAGCGGGAAGGTTCAACAGCCAGTGGGTTCAAGTTTGCTGTAGAGGCAGCAGGAACCAGGGCAAGAGCCACAGCCATGTCTACACTCCGAGGATGGAAGAACAGCTAAAGCAGCATCTAACAACCATGAACAGCTAGCTGGTCACACATAGCCCTGAACGAGGGCAGGAAACCCTTCAGCAATGCCTAAAAGAGATGTTAAAAACCTCAAGCTGCTCTGGAATGATCTAGGACCTTCCAGTTCCCAGGCACATCAGCTCTGCCAGCACTCCTCCAAGGCTCATCTTACCTCCCCCCCAGCTGGGACAACAGGAGCATCACCTGTGGGAGACACTGGGTGGACATCTGCTCCCAAAACAGGCAGAGCCTGGCACCCTGGGCAGTCCTCCCCATGGCGGGACCAAGCAGAGAGCACAGCCGCAGCCACCTCTGAGCGTGCTGTGGGTGACTGCTTATCCCGGCAGGATCATCGCTTACCAATGGGATACTTGTGCTTGTCCGTGTCGATGCCAGCATAGACCACCCCTCCAAACAGGTCATACATGACGGCTGCCAGGGCCTCTGCGTTCAGCATCCCGTGCAGGGCCCCCACGAACACCGTCTTGCTGGGATCAAGCCGCTGTGACGGACTGCGGACAAAGTTGCTGTCTGCCAGCACCCATGGGATCACCTGCACCTGAAACCACACACAAGCAGGTCGGTCAGCCAAGGGCCCGTAAAGCCACAGGCTGTGCTGCTCCTCAGTGCCCTCGGCTGACAGAAGCCATCCCAGATCCTGAGACTTTACCCCCAACTTGCAAATGCCATTTTGTTATCGCTGCTCAGGGTCCACATATCCAGGGCATCGCAGCTCTGGAGCTCCAGCCTTGCTCCAGACACCTCTAGAGAGCCCACGGGGCCATTCAAGGAACAAAAAAACAACCGCCACACCGCTCTGCTTCCAGCCAAACTGGAATCCAAAACACTGGTCCCTCAGGGCTGGCAGCCAGAAAACAATCCATGCATGAGTAGGTTTTACTTACTGCCTGCACCTATGTTTACAGCCCAGTCAGATGCCTCCCTGCACAGGAGCCTGCCGTTGGAGGAGATCAATGAAACAATCTACCCACTGCCAATTTCGACAGGAGCTTCCATCTGCTAGACAGTCGATACAGTACTCCAAAGAGGAGAAACTTCTGCCAGAGCTAAATCACCAAGCATGAAAGTGCTGCCAATAGCCAGACACCGGGAGAGCTGTCTGGAGTGCAATTAGTTTGAGATAAGAGCCAAATCTCAACCCTAACTGCACAAACTCACATGGTTGTACCTGATCGATAGCTACGGTCCCCCCTTTACTGGAAGGCCAACCTGAGCCTCTGGCAGCCTCAGGACCTCCACCTCCGGAGCACAGGTCAACCAGCCAAGGCTGTGCTGGGGAGCAGCTGCAGTTACAGCTGTGGATCCAAAATATCTGCCTGCAGTGAGCACGAAAACCATTAGACCTCATCTGCCCGCAGAATTAATAAGCACTAGAAGGATCAAAGTCTGTCTCTGCAAGCAGAGGTGTGCTGGACAAAACACAAGACTGCAAAATCCCTGTTCCTGCGCTCCTTTCCAGGTAACCAAAGCTGCTCAGCTTCACAAAGCCGGGGTCTACCACGGATCCAGGAGCTGCAGGTCACAATTCCCAACACAAGCCGTTGCGAAGGACACAAACACCAACCTGACCCTTCCCTCCTTGCCTGTGTCCAGCCCCACTGCAGGAACACACCAATTAAAGATGGCCAAGAGCCAGTTTGACTTCTGCTGCTCTGCTTTAGCCCTGCTTTCCTGGAGCAGGCCAACACTGTGCACCCCCTTGTCTCCGAGGAGCTCATCAGCATCCCCTGCTATCATCTGTAGGGCTATCTCATGGGTCTGCTCACCTCTTTGCAGCGCATCCTGCGGCTGGACATCTTGAAGTAATACTCACTGAGCCCATCAGGGCTCAGCAGGTCCTGGGAGCAGGCCTGGAGCAGAGCACGCACAGATTTCTCCGACTCAAACACCAGGTAGACGTATCCTTTGGAGGTGAAGGGAAAGAAACAGTTGTTAGAAGTGTAGTGGAGGAGAAAAATCATCCCAGTTTACAGATGCCTTAAAAAAAAAAATCACTCAGATGCCACCCAAAGTATCTGCACTGCATTTCCCTTGCTGTCCCCAACCCCTTTCTAGGGGAGGGCAGCGATTTGCAGCACCTGCCCCATGAGATCCACGGAGCCTGGCCGAGCTGGGAAAGAGCCCAAACTCAGCACAGGTTGCCCACATCCAGCACCATTTGGGCCACTGTTCCCCAGGCACAAAGCCACATCTAGATGTGACAAGTGGGCACCACCAGTCCGGCC
Source organism: Aramus guarauna (assembly GCA_013400195.1). NCBI lineage: Eukaryota > Metazoa > Chordata > Aves > Gruiformes > Aramidae > Aramus > Aramus guarauna. The sequence goes on from VXBL01009979.1 coordinate 55,245, forward strand.
ACGGTACGGCCTGCAAGAAAACAGACTTTGCTTCACATTTAGGATGTCTTGGCCCAGAAATACAAGTTGAGGGCTTTGAAATCACTTCCACCAGTGCAGCGCTCTACCTTGCATCGCTCTGGTGACTCAACCATTAGGCACCAACGAGCCTACAAACTAGTCGCTCCTCACCCTGTAACTCATTACTGCTTACACAACACATCAGCCCAGCTACTTCCGACAGGATCATGCCCCAGGGGCTGCTCGGCTCACCAGTCCCCACAGCTTGCCGCGGACGCACCTCTGGGTTCACCACGCACAAGGGTGCGCGCGCTTTGGGTGCTGGCAGTGGGGACTGGCGGCTATCACAAGCCCACGTGGGGCTCCAGAGGCACCAAACCAGGTTTCCCCCCCACCCCACGCTTCTGACCGGCCCTGCTAGGGATAGGTGGGGACACAGTTTTGAGGTGACAGTGCTCTGCAGCCCTGGTGCTGACCCAAGTGAGAGCGGGACATTTACCCTAGGGTGCTCTGTACCATCCAGTCACCAGCATGCAGCCGTACCATCCCAGCATCCGTGCTGTAACATAGCATGGGAAAAAAGTAACCCTACCGTGTCGCTATTACCTTTAGGCATATTACCTTTGGGAGGGCAGCGTGGGTGTTTGCCATCCTTACCAGGCCACTCCACACTCAGTGAGCCAAAAACACGGAAGGTGTTGATGAGTCCAGCTACAGACAGAAGGAGAGAAGTCAGCATCCTCCCCAAAAAGCTCCAGGCTACGCTCTCCTGATGTCAAAACGCAAGGCCTCAGTGCAGGGCGGCCAGGGGCTGCTTACCTTCCGTAATGTCCCACGGGACTCCTCCTAGGAACACTTTGCAGGAGTAGACGGGGTTCTTGTAGTTTCGGGGAGGCAGCTGCCCGCTCCAGGTGCAGGTTGCTTCGTTCACAGCTGGGACAAGCAGAAGCAACACTCAGTACAGGACCACTTACGTCTCACTCTCCCATAGGTCTCCTAGCAAACGCCCGTATTCCGTACCTACAGGTTCAGCAGAGCTGCAGCAGCAACAGGCAGCTGCCCACACATCCTGCCTGCTTTTCTGCCAGCGGGTAGACCCCAGAGCCAGGCTTGTGCACGGAGAAACATCTGATCTGCTGCAAACTTATGTCCAGCCACGTTATCTGCACAGAGGCTCCCTACGTGCCCTCCCAGAAGCCCAGGACCATCACCGTGCGCTGAAGCCTGCTGAGACCCACCGTCCAAACCTACCTGCTGCTTGCCTATGAAGCCTGGCTTCTCTTTCGATACTGAAGGGGTCTTCTGGAGAGTCCAGGAGATCCCAGGAAGGCCACACAGATGCTCCAGGCCATCTTTTTGATGCACTGGCTGGAGAGGAAGTGACTGCAGCCAGGGCAGCTTGATCTTGATCCAGTCGGGATCCCACTCCCATCTTTAGGGGGTCTCTTGACACCCCACTGAGGGGCAGGAAGGGCAGGGGGGGGGAGATGCGAAGGCTTGACTGTAAGAGAAAGTCCACATTAAAACCCAGCTTTCAAGTAGGAGCATGTAATACCAGAGGTCATGCATCACCCTGGGCCCTGCCCTCACCCACAGCAGGAGAAGGGATTCTCAGTGATCTCCTGTTCTCCTGAGACCCTCAGAGGTCTGGCAGATGCAGGAAAGCAGCCACCTCACCTGTCCCAGAAGCCTGACGGGACCACAGTTTCCCTGGGGAAGGGCCTGCCCCTGCAGCCATTTCCCCACTGAACCCACGCCAAGTTATCAGCGGCGGGGATAATTAAGCAGGAAACACCTCGCAGACCACAAAGCCAACAGCTACCCCCTACCTGCGCAGCCTCAAGGACAGCTTCCACCCCCAGGGAGCACCAACCATCCCGGGAAGAGCCTCATGTTTTGCTTTGGGCCCTGCCTGCAGCAGGCAGGGCTTGTCAGCAGCACCCACAAGCTCTGCAGGCAGCCAGCTGGCGCTCTCGCCCTCCGCAGACCAGCTCCCAGGCCTGCCTGACCAGCCTGTGGGCTCAGCTGGCCGCAGACCCAACCGTTCACAGGTTTAACACGCCTTTCCCAGAATGGAAGGAGTAAAAGCACAGATTAATAAAACAGCAGGAATGTGAGACACTGTGCAGCTTAGTGCCAGCCGCTCTGCGGATCCAGCTGCACGCTGCTGCGGCACAGCCGCCCACACCAAGGCCGTGCCGGGGAAGACCTGACCTTCACGAACAAGGCTGGTGCAAAGCCCTGCTGCCCCACACCGCCTGCCATCATCAGCACCTGGGGTGCTGCAGCTGCTTACAGCACCCCTGCTCGAGATCCTCATTCTCCAGGGTGGATCATAGGAGGATCAGCCCTACATCAAGCCAACTGTGTCCTTCACACCCACCCCAAGACGAGGGTCAAGGCCACGGCAGAGCCAGGAGCAGCGCAGACTTGGCTTTAGCCTCAGGTCCTAAGGACGAGCCATGCAGCAGCGCCCGCAGAGCTGGCCGGAGCCAGGCTGTCCTGCTGGGACCCGGAGCTGCCGCTCACACTGCGACGCAGACCCAGCGGCACAGACTGGGTCAGCAAGACAGACACTCGCCTCGCTTGCTGGCTTCCAAATTTAGCTGTGCTTTAGGGAACGGGAGCAGGCTAGACCCAGTTTGCTCTAGAAGAAAAACAGCCCTGAGATGGAGAAGTGCAGTCAGCAAACAGGAAGGGCAATGAAAGGCAGGGAGAGGAGCTCCTGAGAAGGCCAAGCTGGAGCCTGGAGGCAGCTGTGCTGGTGAACCACCTCCCTGCTGGGATCAGGGCACAGACACCCTCCTGCCACACACCACCTCACTCAGACCCCTCTGGGAGCCACTTTTACTCATCAGGGCTGCAAGCACAAAGTCAAAAAGCCAAAATATTATGTAGAATTAAAAAAAGGATACTGCTAGTCTGTGCTGAAGGAGGACTGCATGAGCAGCCCTTCTTCCTGACCCTGGGCTACAGGAGAACCTCACTGTGTCTGTGTGGGCACCACAGATCCCTTCAGCAGTCCCTTCCCTTCCTGAGCAGGCAGGGCTGCAGCTTGCAGCCCCCCAACAGCTCTCCCGTGCTCCCCAGAAACACAGCAAGACACCAGGAACCACAGAGTGGGTGCAAGACCCAAACTTACAATCAAGTCTGAGAGGTGGTCGGAGCCAGAGCTGAACCCACTGGTGTCTGAGTCCGAGGGGCTGCTGGAACGGGAGTCCAGGAGGGAGCGGGAGTCCAGGCGGGAGTTCCTCAGTGTCGATGTGGAAAACTTTTCTGACAGGTCCGAACCAATGGGGTCTAGAGGCAGGAAACCCAGCGGGGGCTTTCCCAGGACGTTCCCGAGAGGGTTACTCAGCATGCTGAGAACTGCAACAGAGAAAGAGCCTGTCAGTGCTGCAGCATGACGCACCTCCTTCCCTCCTCACTCTTGTGGCAGAGGCCCAGGAGGATACTGGGCTCCCATCAGCCTACGAATGGCTTCGTCCAGGAGGGGGCATGTCTGGCAGGTACCAAACCCCAACGCAGCTCTGGAAAGGCTGCACGCTCTTTGCCATCAGCTGCAGCATGGTGCCACACAGCTGGAGCCAACGGCAGCAACCTGGTGTGGCCAGCAAACACAAGGGTGGGCTACTCTCCCAAGGCTGAGAGCAGCCAGGGGATTCCCACTGCATCTGAGAGCAGAATCAGAGACCCCACGTCCTGGTTATGGATCTCATACTGGTGCTCCAGACAGGCCCCTCTGCCCAGGAACGCTGGCACTTGCTCCTTGCACTGGAGCAAGCTGAGACCCGGGGCGGGGGGAGGGGGGGCAGCTACCCACACAGTTTTAGCAACGGGGGACACAGACTGTGCCCACGGCCAGTGTTCGCTGCACACACCGAGGGCCAGGCTGAGGAGAACGAGGCCTGGCCCATTAGCAGGCATTTGCAGGCTCAGAGGTGGGACGCCGCACACGTCAGCCCCAACAGGAGCTGGCTACGGGCAGCCTGCAACGTGCCAGTCCGGCCTGCTGACAAAGGAGACGCTTCGCAGTCAGCAGCGAGCACCGTCCCTGGTACGCGTTCACAACAAGCCTGTCTGGTCAGGCCTTTGCCCGAGAGCCGACAGACGAGTACGCGCCAGGCTGCTTCCTTCGCACAGCAGCAGGTTTTCCTCCCACTGAGGACCGAAGCAACCAAATTCCTCCCTACAAACAGAGCCACCCCCCCTGAGCAGAGCACCAGGCCACCAAGGGGTCACAAAAGTCCCGTCCTACTCTGTGGGTCAGCAGTGGGGGCCGGCTGCCACCCAGGAGAGGGAACACAGAGCAGGCTCAGCCATGCAGGATCCCACGGGGGCACGACACCAACCAGCTCTATTCAAAAGAAGCAAGTCTCAGCAAGCTGAATGTGTCCCCAAACCAAATGAAAAGAGCAAAGCATTCAGAAATGGTTTTAATTATTCAGAGGCTGCAAAACAAGGCAGCTTGCCCTGAAGCTTTCAGTTTTCAAAGCAAGTTTGAGACCCGCTTGATGTCCTCCAGCCTCACCTGATCACAAACCAGCTAGGACCACAAGGTTTAACCCAGATTTTCAGCAGCTCTTGTGCAGAAGAGGATTAATAATACAAAACACTGCCCAAACCAGGTGAGTAAAAACACTGTCACGCTCAAGTGCACTACAGTCTGACACCAGTACCAACTCAGTGCCAGAGAAAGCTGCTGAGCGTGCCCAAAACAAGATGCTGGGATATACCTGTCCCAAGCTGCGTTATCTGGTGGCGTACCTGCCAGGGAGCTAGCCTCGCACCACAGGGAGAAACCTCACAACACCAAGAGAAACCCAGCTACGGCACAGGGCTACGAACTCACCTCTGACCACACTTGGAAAGGGACATCCTGCCCTTGGAATATCTGCTTGTCTCTCCCCGACAGCAGCACCTGTGCTTACACCCAACCCTGCAGCCACAGAAAATAAAAAAAACCTCGCTGGCCCAGCAGTACTTACCCCAGGCAGAGCTCAAGGAGCAGCAGAAGCCCTGCTAGCTGCGGTGGGTAGCGAGGGAAAAGCTGCCACAGACAGCTCGAGCCAGGGAGGAGACTGCTCCCTCCTAGTCACAGCACAGAGCAGGGCAGAGCATCTCCCAGCCCAGGCAAGCTGCACTACGCTGGTTTGCCGACTTCTCTGAAGCCACGTGATGTGTTTAAAAATACAGCCAGTGTATTGTTCAAGGGAGACAGCTGAATTTGTTAAACAGGCTCAAAAATCTGATTAGTCACTAAACAGTACAAGAGTCAAAGCAAAGCAGCTGATCCCATGCCCCAAGCCTCACTGCCAACAAACACTCCAGTGCTGACACCCTCTTCTTCCTCAGCCATCAAGCACGGTGGGTTCATAATGCCAGGCAAGTAGCCTTGTGCTGACCCTGCACAGCAAACACCCTGCAGATTGTTACCAGGCAATGCTGTCCTGCACCTCATCTCCTGGTTATCCGAGATGCAGGACCAGAACTCCATTTGGGATGCATCAGCAAGGGTTCAGGGGCTCATCAGGAGCCCCCAAAGACATTACAGGGTCCAGCTGCTCTGCCCCATTTATTTGACCCTCATTTCTGCCACCACTCTGGCTTGCTACAGCCACTGATTACACATTTTCTCCCAGGACTGCTCAGGTCTCCTTCACTGCAGCCAGAAAACCAGTAAGGCCAGTATGAGTACATCCAGGTAGCAGGATTACTGGCCTTTAAAGGGGCCTACTGACTGGCCATCTGAGTTTCAGCACCTAGCAAAATCCTGCCGGCTACAACTGACCCACTCCTAACCTCATGTCCTGGAAGCACTGACGTCCTGCTGCTGATGCAGATAGATTTCATCCACTCTAGAAGCTCTGACAGGTCTGCACAGGCAGCACTTGGTTACACGCTCTGCAGGCTACAGTGAACTCGTGGGAGACCCCACCTCAACCCAGTGGGTCTGACTCAGCTTTGCTCGGTATCTACAGCCTCTCACAGGGACGCCGGGAGGAAAAGCCATGAGCCACGCTTGGCATTTCCTCCTTTACGCTCCCTTAGCGATCAGGTTGTGTCCCCTGAAGCCAGCCTTTGCAGGTAGCCTAGGAAACGTCAGCGTAAGAGATCAGCTCTTATTTCTCATCCCTCCCCCAACCCAAATGCATCCTGCTCTGACCCACTCCACCCCCTCCTGGGGGATGGGGCACAAGAGCCTGATAAAGGCTGCCCACCTGAGAAAAGCTCTCAAATCATTGGGGCCACTCAATAAACCACAGTTCTTCCAAGGAGCTCTTAGGCCTTGTCTCCCCTCCCAAGCAGACAGCTTGCAGAAGAAAAAAAAACATTTCCAGAGCACATGCAAGATGCATCAGCAATTTCTGGTGTCAAGAGCATCCCTGAAGATCCTGAAGTGAAGCAGCAAATATCAGGTAACTGCTCAGACTAAGAAAAAAAAAATTAAGTGCAAACAGCTAAGTATTTTTCACACCTATGGGGGAAATTTTAACTGAAGGGTCAATGCAATTCGCATTTATCCACTCATACACAGCAGCCCTGCTGTCCAGAGCACAGCAGTTTGCAGAGAGCTTCTGGAACTTTTCATGCCTCTGCTCAGTGCTACAAGAGAGGCACACGCCAACGCTCCTTTGCAGGGGACAGCAAAAAAGGTAGCTTTTAATAGAAACTCAGCCCTGACTTTTGACTCACTGCTGCAGCTTTAATGACTGGATTCGGAGCCAGCATGCTCCATCTTCGAGCACGTCAGCCAAACACTGACAGATTTAAGAGCTCCGTGGAACAGTCTCAATACCAGCGTGGCACACTTCCAGTTTGCGGGTGCTCAGGTCGCTCTCTAGAGAAGAAGCGTTTTACGAACCATTCCTTCTCCTTAGTTGAGCTTTCCCTAGTAAACGTTATCAGGACAGTGCTGTGGCAATACATCTTAATTCCTGCATCATGCTGGGGCCCTTAAAGATAGCAAAGGGAGGACACGCAAACATCTTGGACCCATCACTCAAAAGGATGACTAGTTTCGACTCTATGTCACCTCGGTCCTGTAGACCCCAAATTATCTTTTAAATCCAGTTACCAACTACTGAGCTACCACGTTTAGCGTAAACTTACCCAAATCCCAGACAGATCACTCCACCAGCACAGGCTGAAATTCACAGCACACACCTTGGGAAAGGTGCCCCAAAAGCAAGATGCCCAACCCAACCAGCCTCAGAACAGCTTATATTCTTCCATGTGCTGGTCAGACTTGCAATTTAAGATTTTCAACACCTGCCCAGGACCTCAAAGCACAGGGCTTTCTTCCCTGCATACTATAATTTACAGCCATTTAAGAATTAGGCCTTCCCAGCAGCTTTGACCAAGCCCATTTTATAAGAGGTGGATGTAAATATGAGCCCTAAGGAGTCAGGCTTACCAACACTGGCAGCTCAGAGAAGGGCTCTGGGTAAATAAACCACCTTACCCCTATGCTGATGATAAATGACACTTTAATGCCTTGAATAAGGCCTTAAGATAAGAAAAGCACTACACACAGAGCACCCACTGAATTTATTCCTGACAGCTAGAGCTGACAAAAAGCTCTGCCACCATTAAGCTGTCCTCTGAACAAGTACTTCTGCTTTAGCTTGGGTCTGCAGGAGACCACCCGGCAGAAGCAGCCAACAACACGTCAGCAGAGCAACGCTTGTGTTCTTTACTCCTTGGTACATCTTTTTTAGTCAAGTTACCTGGAAACTGGGTCTTGCCCAAAGCAAAAACCACCTCACCTTACAGCTGTCCAGCTCCTTCTGCTCAAGAACTTCCCCCACACCAGAAGAACATCAGTAGAAGCTGCTCCATGAAGGAAAACAGCATTTGCCATAGGGCAACGCACATCACTCAGCCTCTTCACAAGCCTGAAGGCACACGTAACACATGCGTGTGCACACACAAGAAACTCCTGTTGACTGGAACAGCACGCCAGGCCCCAGATTCTTACATTACCAGCAACGTCTGGCACCCGCATGCTTAACATGCAGGCAGTTCGACACCGCATTTGGCGGTGGCACCGAGTGCTAGATGAGCACATGCACGCACTTTTTGAAGGCATGCTCTGACTATATATACACTTCCGCCTTTGAAAGCTCACCACAGGGCTGGAGAAAGGCTATTTACCAGGACTTGCATGAGCAGGTCTACAATGCCGAGCCTTTCAGTGGGTCACTTTTGCTGGCTGGTATCATCAAGGTTAGACAAAGGGACATTTCGGTCTCCTGAGAAGAGATACCAGAAGTTTGTCTGCTGGGAGATTACTCAGCACAGGAAGGATGGCAGACTGTCAAGACCTCCCCTTCATCCAACTACTACTTACGCTGAAAGTCTGCCCTTCTGCCCTGATCTCCTTGCAGAGGCAGGAGCGAAGGGATCGATAGGAAAGCTCTCACCAAGAGAGGCACGGCAGGAGAGACAGGTTTCAGTGCTGCTGCACTTCTGCTTCCACTCGGAGACACCTGCCGTGCCCAGAAGCTGCAGAGCTGTATGCACATTTGGGGCAGGGTGGCGGAGGAGGGAAGCAGCGTGATCAAGGCCCTGGAGACTGAACACAGTGCAGTTTCTTTTGTCATTTAACAAATAAGCTTGTAAAGAAAAAAAGGCGGATGTCCCAAACAATAGCCTGCTGCAGTTCCAGAAAAACAGCTCGTCTGCAGTTTTTACCGCCCAGCCAGACTCTAGCCTGGTGGGGTGGGAGCAGGCTGAATGTTTTAGTCAGCCAAAAAGCAGCACCTCCTACAGACACTAAGCAACTCCATGGCAAGAGAAACATTTGCATGTCTGAAAGGCAAACAGGCACCTTAACCACCTCCTCAGCTCCAGTTAACATCTCTGTAGTTACGGCAGCGACGCAGCCAGACAGGCTGCCAGAGTGAGTTTTCCCCCCTCCATCACACATGAGCGCAAAGCTGCTTAAAACATGACCTGCTCACCGCACAGGAAGGGGTGATCAATACTCCAGACTAATCTTAAGTGAAGTTTTAGCATTTCATGCCTGCAGCCATGGGACCTCGCACTGCCTGCAAGGAGCCAGCACGCCTGCAAGCCGCAGCACGGGGACACCAACTAAACCAAGCCCAGCAGAAGCTGCGATGACAGTTGTGGGGCTGCAGCACATGGTACGGGAACAGGCTTTGCTTGGCACAGGGAAGGCAGACGCTGGATTCACCCCATCTATTCACTCCTTAACAGGGAGCTACAGGGAACAGCCAGGCTCTTACAGGTGCACAAAGAAACAGGGAAAAGCCGCAGCAAGAAATGCTGATGGCAAAATAGTTTCTTCCTCTTAAGCGGAGCAGTCATGGGACAGGACCTAGAGAGGTGGAGGAGATCTCCATCCTTAGGCTCTCTGAGCTCATCTGAGCAACAGGATAGATACCTCAAGAGGTCCTGTCCAGCTCAAATCCTCTCAATTTGATTACAATACCACTGGGGAAAGAAGTCACTGCTGTTATGAGAAAAGCCACCTGAAGGCAGATGCACACATCCTCCCTGGAGCTGTACATTGCAACGGAAGCCTCTATCATCTTGAACCAACTGCCAGTATTGAAGAAAAGCAGCTCCCAGAACTGCAGATGCGATCAAACCAGCAGTAACCACCATCTAAACAAGAACTACAGCACAGCCCTTTTTGTTTCTGAACTACAAAAGAAGAACCTCTGCCCTGACAGATTCTTCATTTGGGGCGAAGAAGAACTGAGGATATTTGAGCAGCTATTTCTGGTTTGTTAAGAAGGGGGCAGGGGAATAAAAAAGGCAGCATGATCCCACAGCTGAACCACAGAATTAGAGTCAGGACACCTGAGGTCTATTCTTGGTTCTGGCACCAATGTGGTAAGTCACTTCCCCAGCATGCCCTGAAAAATGGAAACAGCAGCCGAACTCTGAACACAGAGAAGTTTATCGCATGAACGTTTGAGAACACAGGTCCTCCTCCTGCACCAAGAGAGTGGGACCTGGCTGACAAGCCTCACTGCTTCTTGAGGCAGGGAATTTACTACTGTTTCTGGGAAGGGAAAACAGATGCCCAAGGTAAATATAAAATCAGTAAAGACAGCTAAAACACAATTCAGGATTAGAAGCGCACAGGTAATTGCATTCACTAAGCAGACTGCCACAACTGTGTTCGTCTTTAAAGAGATCAGAACATTGAAATACAGTGGGATTTAACATGTATCAGTCCCGGAGAGATTTAAAAGCCAACATATTCAGGTCAAATTCTGTACAACAAGCTTCAGCTTCGCAAGCCTCAAGAACAAACACTTCTATATTTAAAGTACCAAACTCCTCTCAATTATCTGCTGCAGCGTCCAGGGTGCAAACTCTACAGCATGTGTTATTTTACATGCTAACAAGGATGAGACTGACTCATTTTCACTGCTCAGCTGCATCACAGTTTGGGGGGTGTCGAGTCTATCGGGATACCACCTTCAGGAGAAGGTATGTTTGTTGGAGAGGGAACAGGCTGTTGGCCATACCCCTTTGGGCAAGGCAGCAGGCTGCGGCAAAGGAAGAGCTAAAGAGACAGGCTTTAGTCCCAAATGCAATCTTATTTGAGAAATGGCACGCAGGCGTCACACTAAGGCATTTGGCTGGCATAAAGCCACGTATTTCACCGCTAGACTGGCATGCCCAGCGCCACCAGCTATGCTGCAGGTTCCCGGTTACCTTCATCACAGCTTTAGGGGTTTGCTTCACTCTTCCTTCCCCTCTGCGTTCTTGGAGACAGAACAAGCCAGACAGGCGAGGAAGGAAGCCGGGCATTTCTCTGTGGCCGTCTCAAACGGATGGCAGCTGCTGCTGTGTCTGAGAGCAGCCTCTGAGCTGGCAGTAGCACAGACATCACCTGTGATTCAGCTGTTTTGCCAGCGCCTAAGGGACCACGGCACAAGGCAAGCGAGCCCGGAGACACGGATACAAGGTGCTGAGACTGAAGATGCAGCACTAGCTGGAGATGCCCTGCCCTCAGCCCACGCCATCTGGGAGGTTGTTAATTCAGCCCCACAGTGGCACTGTACAACGTCTGTGTGGTCACAGCTCAAGGACCACGGCACCTTTTGGAAGCAGATCACTTCAAAGCCAGCGCAGTGGAGGTGGTGGTTAAAACAGGCCTTATTCTGGGAACACTGAGGCAGCCCACCAATTAGTTTTAAAAGCCCCCTCTTGGGCTGTGTTACTTTTGCCACCCTCCAGCAGCTTTCCTATCCTGCTTTGAGCAGGAGGCCAGACTAGCTAACCTCAAGAGGTCCCTTCCAACCTGAATTACACTACCACTCTAAACCAACAACCTGTCAAGAGCTCTGCCGAGGGGTTAGGGCACTGCAGAGGGTCTAAGACACCCTCTTACAGCAGTCCCACATGCAGTCGCCACGTGGGAAGTCAGCTAGAGGGATTTCAGCTGTACAAACGAGGAACAGGCATCACTCCTACCTCCCGCTACAGGTAGCCCCAGCACACTGGGAGAGCAGCTCCAAAAGCCACGTGGAAGTCTGGGCAGTTCCCCATCTCAGCTCACAGACCTGCGTGCACTGTGGAGTTTGTAATGAAGGCACCAAGCCAAAAATGCATTCAGGGCTTCTTCTAGAAAGCTACCATATTACCACTGATGAAGCTGCAGCAGATAAAACCTTTCATGCCTGCTCTGCCCAGCAAGCAAACATCCCATCTGCTGCTTAGACATCTAGCACGGCAAGGGTTGGAAGAAAACCTACTTACCCCGTGTCTCACCTGACTGGCACAATTTTGGGGATGAATCTTACCCCAGGCCAGAGCTTGCACACACCTAAAACACCCTGCTGATATTGAGGGGAAAAAAAAACTAAGCTACTAGTTGCCAGGGGCAGCTCAGTCACCAAACAGCAGCTCCAATGCTCTCCTCAGAAGGGAACATGCTTATTAAGGCTTGCTTCAGGAGCTAGCTGAGAGGCAGACACTCCAGACTACAACTTGAGTCAAAAAACTCCATGAACCTGATGTATTTGTACCCATCAGCATCACCAGGCAGCTGAGCACCAGTAAGCATGTCTACGCAGGGTAGAGATCTGCCAGTGCTGGAGCATTTTGGTCACAGCATCTCCAACAGCTTTGAGCAGGACCAAATGCTTGAGAAGTCTGCATCTTCCTTGCACCCACACTTGTCCCCCATTACCTCCAGAGAGCACACAGGCAGCAGCAACAGCCCCTCAAGGTTGCTCCAGACACAGCAATATCCTTCCGTGACAGAAGATGTTTTGGGTCCTGCGTGCCTGCTCCCACAAATCCTCTCCAGCACAAGACTGGAGGCTGTCCTGACCCACTTCAGTTCTCGCTAGATGCGAGCGGAGATGCTGATTAGGTTCCTGTTCCAGTTACTCATCTATTCACATCTTCTATTTTGCAGCATCAGTGCAAATAAAAATAAATCTGTTTAGAAGCAGCTCAAATGGAAGCTTTAAGAGGTGGATTAAGAGCAACTTCCATTAGAAACCAATTGCAAGTTTTGATACTTGTTTTACTTATTCGATACATATTTTATTCTATTAAGGATCAAATACTGCTTCCTCCCAAGCAGTCTGCAGCTATTAAGTGCTCCCTGCTTTCTACTCCACAGCACAGCTAGCTCTGGCCAGCGGCTGAGAAATCAGCCAGTGTGAGCAGCCCTTACTGAAACATGCTCAAGACACAAGGGTCCATTAAGCTTCCACACCAAGTGCATCCTCAGAAAAGCTCTACAGGAGCTAAGATGGCATGGGGCAAGCTTTTAGTAACACCATCTCAGGTACTCCTGAAGTACAACCATGCAGGAGATCACGAGTCAAGCCAGCTCCCAGCTTTGTTACCTTACAGCATTATTATAATTAACCTCCACATAGGAGGCACCACCATGTTCATGTTTCTACTACTGAGCCCTCAACAGTAGGCAGGCTGCTCCAGAAGGATCAGGGCTTAACACACAGCTACCAGGAAACCCTGTCTTCATTTCAAGGCAAAGGACATTGAGAACACGGTATTCAGGATCCCCAGAACCACCAAATCTTTGGTTACCTGCTTGCCTGAACTGGGTGCAGCTCTGAGGCCAGCAAGAGGTGGTCTTGTCTCCTTGCTCCTGCACAGCCATACTATCAGCAGTATGAAGGAACCTTTGACTGAGTTTTCTAGGCAGGCTTGGGACTTAAATCTGAATAAAGCTGCAGCTGAAGTCAATGAAGTGAGTCTCACTCAGGGTGAAGTGCTCCCTCCCTGGACCTTCAACTCCCCTTTCACTAGAGAGCAGAAAAAAATCCTTCTTGGAAACTGCTAACAACTTAGAGTTACCCAGGTGGTGAGCTCCCCTCTATCAGCATGAGCCTCTGAAACCTTCCTCCAGCACAAGAAGAATTTTCAGGCAGAAGGGAGAACACTATGGGGTGGGCACCTGGCACCACACTGCAGCACAGGTTACCCTAGCAGCAAATTAAACAGCCAAGGAGAACAGATATCCAAGGGACCCTCACCCAAAATCCTCTGCCCCTCCAATGTGTTAAGCTCTGCAGCTAAACACTCAAAACAACGGCTCAAGGCAGGCCAGAAATTGCTGTGTTGTACTTATTAGCAACAGCCACCCCCAAACTGATTAGCAGCTCTCACTCGTGGGTTCTCAGGTGCCTGCCACCACATACACAGCACTTCCTGAAGTATTCTGAAAACAGCCCGTCCAGGGGGAGCAGCTTACAAGTCCCTCCTGCTGTTACAGAGAAGAAAGGCTAGGAGACCATGACAACAGCCATGCTTCCTTCTGTGCAACAGGTCTCTTCTTTCATCCTTCAGAGACAGGGTTTTGCCTTGAAGACTTCAGAGTGATTCATACTCAGAGAGGCCTCAGCTATCTGCCAGGCAATGCACAACAGATTGCCTGCAGTTCTAGCCTAGCAGATTTTAAGCAACTACAGATAATCCACACGTTCAAGCTCATTGCGGAAAGAAGTTGCTGTGCTCTGGGAAGCAGGAGAACCAAGGGCTAGAAAGATCCAGCAGCACTTCCCTGCCACAGGCTCTCCCCCCAGCACCAGAGCAAGTGGAGCAGTAACCTTGCAGGTGAGAGAATGAGACAGCAGCAGCCACCCCAGACACAGCACGGATGAGGCTGGAGCTGCAGCCTCAAGATCAAAGACAAAGCTCGAATCTGTTGCTGGACCCGCAGCTTTAGGGTCACACAACAAGCAGAGAGGCAGATACAGCAAGGTTGATCAGCTGACATGGCAGGAAGAGCTCAGGCTGGGCTCACCTAGAGCATCCTCTCTAGAAGAGCTGATCCTTCTAAAAATGCCCTTGCAGGTTAGCATCACAAACTTAGCATTAACAGACCAGTTTTAGGATGATTTCCCAGTGGGCAAGTCTGCCTGTCCCACATAGGGTTAGCCTCAGCCTCCCAATGTAGGGCAGACCAGCCAGACCAAGCAGTTGGCACACAGGCTAAAAACCAGCCAGGGAGACCCAAAATCTGCACGCAGATCTACTTGTGCACTGCTGTCACCTGTTCTCCAGGCAAAAAGTGGATCGAGACCCCATTTGCTTGCATTCCTTGAGGAACAGGGCAGGGAAGGTAAAGGATATCATCAAGGGCAGTCCCATCTCACTGCCTCTTAACCCCTTCTTGCCTCTGCAGAGCGATGAGCTCGAAGGTCTTAAAAGCATCTGCCTGCTATGAGGCTACTTTAAAGAAGGGGAAATGCTGCCTCAAGAAATACAGCTGGGGATGGCAGGACTGGAAGTGTTCAAGGCCAGTTTCCTGCAAAAGCCCCTCCCCTGGGCCACAGAGCAAGTTCCTGAGACTTGCTAAAGTATTTCCAGCCTGACAGATCTAGTGGCAGCAGTAGGTTTAAGATGCCTTTCCTGCTATGAGACAGCAGTTCAATCCTACAGCCAATAAATGCAGGCAGCTCGAGCCTGCAGCAGCTGCTGCCTCCTGGAGAGGCTCTCTCCAGACACCAGCTTCAGGGACTGGCAGCGCATCTGGCACGCTCTCAAGGGCTAAGCACACATCCTCAGTGCATTACAGCGCTGGACCCAGAAGGAAAACTCATTACAGATAACCTTGTCCGGGTGCAAGGTGTTCAAGGGCCATTTGGGAAGGGGGACCTAGACAGGATTACAAACCAGCCCTGCTGCTCTCTGGCCTCCTCCAGCACAGCCCTGGCCAGCAGCAGGCACCTGATCCCACTGCACCAAGCTGCATGGTGACACCGCCCTGGGAGCGCAAGGTGACACCAGAAGGGTTTGCAGCCAAAGGTCCTTCCCAGGCTGAGAGAGCCCCATGCTGGCAGGGACTACGCAGACAGGAGAGGAGGTCCCAGCTCATCAGTACTCAAGCACGGGCACTGCAGGGGACCACATCAGCAATATTTTTAGCCTGATTGTTAGGGTTTGTTGTTGGTTTTTTTTTTAAAACATTTCCACCCTTCCTGCAGTCTCCCCATGGGTCCGCACAGCTGAGTCACTGCTGGAACCTTCTAAATGCTTGGGCACCAGCAGCACAACAGCTCTGCTTGGCAGTGCCATCCCTTCCCAGCCCCTAGAGACAGCCCAGCACCGATGCAGCCTCACCCGCTCTCAGGACACCCTGACAGACCCCAGCGCTGGGCATCAGCAGTACCTGGACACAGTAGCATCCTTTCCACATCCTCCCTCTTTCCATCACAGTACAGCTAGGCCACCTGGAAGCACTGGCATCTGCCAACTCCTCAAAGCTGTACAGCTTTCAGACACAGGAACACTCCTCTGCCATCCAGAGAGGAGTTTTTCAGTCTTTCAGAAGATGCTCCCGAACTACAACATCTCTCTTCCCAAGGAGCTCCACATTGCTACTCCAGGGCCTTACGAGGGAGAAATAGATGAGGCTCTGCAGACGCAGGAGGTGTGGGCAGGCTGAAGCAGTACAACAACTGCGCACAGATATCAGCCTCTCACTTCTCCAGCCAGCGTACACCATCCCCACAGCTCTCAGAGCGGGACAGTAACAGCAGCCCAGGCCAAGGAGCACTCCTGGCCCACCTGGGAAGGGAAGGTGGGATTGAGAGGGACAATGCCATCTCAGGACCACAACACCCCCAGCTACAGGCCCTGTGTACAGCCTCTGCAGGCCAGAGGCTGTTCTGCAGAAGCAGCACAGCTGCATTTGGGCTGATTTTATGCCCAAATGCCTCCTCATGTACGGAGGGGAATACCAGGAGTGAGAAGTGAGGAAACAGGCCTCTCCAGGCAGTACCTGGTACCGTCTTCCAGCAGCTCAGTTGTAACAAACACCCACTGGGTGCAGACCATCCGAGCCCAGGGCAGCGCCTGGTGTTAGATCCTTTCTACCGCTCTTCCCAGGCCTCTGCGGCAGGCAGGAGCTCCAGCATGATGCACTGCAGTCAGCGGGGGCACCTGACACCAGATACAGCCCCTGCTAGCAGGGAGGTCACTGGAGCACCTTCCAAAATTCTCCAAACGCATCTCCCTCCCAAAACCAGAAGCCCCATCACCCTTGACAGCATACCCCCTTCACCACGGTCCACTCAGCCCCACCGCCCAACCTGCAAGGTGCAAAGCGTGCCCCAGGCTTGTGCAAGCACTGCTCGCCTGACTGCCAGAGCGCTGCAGAGATGTTCACGCCTCTGCCAAGACAGCCTGGCAGGAAGCCGGCCAAGACAGCACTGGAGAATGGATACAGCGGATCAGGTGGGGCTGGGACATCCGCACAGAGCAGCTGCCTCGGTGTGCGACAGCCTTCGCTCTGCAGAGCCATTGTGCACCGAGCCCCGGGCGTTGTGGTTGTCAGCAGCAGCAGAACTGTTCAGCACGGACGTTGCCTGCTTTAAGTGTGCTCTTTACATCAAAAAATCCTATAACACAGGTTCAGTGCCTCGCAGTCTGCTAACAACCATAAGGGGCTCAGTGCACAGCTCTAAGGCACATGTCCAGCCCACTGTACACTAGTAACTTTCATTTCTCCATCCTCCTTCAAGGTTTTGACTGGTAATGAAAGGGGACAGATACCAAGTGCGTGGTATTCCCTGGTTCATTAGGGGAAGCCCACAGGGCCATGTGCTGGAGCAGAGCATGGCTTAATAAAGCTACCACAGCCTGACTGCAAGCAGACCCCAAGTGCTTGTGCTAAGGCCCACACACAAGCCTGAACACTAAGTCTTGTAGAAATTAGATTAGAGACTCAAGTGAGCTGTGCTGATGCAGATGTTGTTTCAAACTCTATGCCCCACGAGTGATTTTTGTTTTACAACCCATACAGCAACATTCAAGGTTGCATCCCAGAAGCTTGTGCTATCCCGAGGGCAGCAACTCCTGGACAGAGGTGGTCAACAGCACCCCCTTGCTCCCCCAAACATCTACACGGGCAAATCATGCTGTCCAGGCCACCCCAGAAGCTATCTACGCTCGTGTCAGCACCAACTTTACGCCTGGGGCCTCCTGTGTCACCCAAGTCTGCGCAGAGATGCACTACCCTTTTAACAAAGCAGCAGCGTGCTGCTATAAAGGGATGAGTTTCTGTAGCAACCAGGCTGAACTTGTACAAACTCTGCCAAAGCACTAGATCTTTCCATGGACTGATACTTGAATGAACACACCACCATTTGTGAAACTGGTTTTTACAGCCCTTAAAGGCTGTGAAATGAACTCTTCCCTCTGTTTTACCCCCCCCGCTCCATCATCAGGCAGAGGAGATGCATTAAGTTTGAGCACACAGCATCCTTTTCTCCTCCTGTGATTTTACAGAGAAGGCTAGTGCCTCTGGAAGAGTTAACTGAACCCTGCGTCACTCTGGAGGGGAAGCACCTAGCACCCTAAAAACTCCCCATCTTATCCCAGCTGCAAAACCAGACTGGAAAGAATTGAGGGGGAAGGGCAAGCCAGCCAGCAGTGCATGGCTGCAAGCCCACACCCTGCCGATCACGTAGGTTTGCGCCGGACCAAAAGAGTTAAAGCAAGAAGCCATTCCACTGCATCTCCTCCAGCCCACTGCTAGGAGCAAGACCGCTATTTCTAGTTGAACGTGGGAGTGGAGAAGGATCCCTCCAAGTCTTCTGCCCAGCCTGAGAGCTGCCGGCTGAAGTTGTTAGTCCGGTGCCGGCTGCACCTACCACGCCCCGCAGGCAGAGTCGGGCAGGCAACGCTGCCGTAGCATAGGAGCAAGTGGTGCCGCCTGGACTTTTGCACTCGGGCAGGGGGGTGTCCCTCCACAAGCATGCGCACCCCTGCCTGCAGAGCTACCTGCCACCGGGGATTTTCTCAGGCTGCCGGAGCAAAGTTCATCCTCACTCCCACCCGGCATGTTCAGCCTCCTGACACCACACCCCCCACCCACTCCCTCTAAACACAGCGAGAGGATTTCTCCTCTTCGCTCAGCGAGGTTATTCTTCCACCAGCCTTACAGCAACGAGCAAAACAAGCCTGGGCACTTCTCGTCTGCAGTGAACTGACAGCAGAGCAGAGGGGGCTGTGGCACAGCCAGCCACAGCCTCCCCAACTCAGCCACCCCATTACACAAGCATTACAGGTCGAGAAGCCCCCGTCAGTAACTACCAGCACCCCATTACACAAGCAAATCGCTCTGCGTTAGCTTTAAAATGGCTAAAAATAAGAAGAATCCAACAACTGTTGCTGCATGTGTCAGCAGACTCACCGGACTGTGTGCTGGTTTGTGCTGCAGCGTCAGAGTCCTGGGTGCTCCAGGGTCTGTCCCACCCTGTCAGGTTGAGGGACTGCAGGCCAAGGCACAGATCGTTGGTGTCTGGGAGGCCACGGGAAGACTCTTGCGTGGACGTGGGGAAAAGCATCCTGCTTGCCACTGCTTCTTCAGAGTCCTGGAAGTCTGCTCAGATTGAGAACAAACAGAAGCTTGAGAGTTCAGGGCTGCTTTTTTCTTTTTAAAGAAGGAGTTTTCTGAAGCGTTAAGCCCCAAGCCAGGTCTCGTGCTGCTCTGAAGCCACGGCTTCTGCAACTAGCAGTTGCACCCCAAAAGGGAGGGCTACCATATGTCCAGAAACCAGCCCCCCACCCCCCTCAGCCCCTCCACCTTCCTATCCCGTCTGCATTACTGACTGGGTCAGCATGTGACCAGGCTGCTGATGCTTACTGTGCTGACAGTGACGTCACTCAGCCATGCAAGAGAACTGCATCAGCTCTTACAAAATAAAGGTAAGAAGAAAGGATAAGATTCCCCCGAAAGACAAGACGGCAGGCAGGAGGAGAGAGGTGCAGCTCCAGTAAATCGAGGGAGGCAGGCAGCACAAAAGCAGGTCTCCACAATACGGCACGGCAGATGACAGGCTCGAGGCAGCAATCCCCCCAGCAACGATGATAGCAGCAGCAGCGACAGAGCAGACAGTTAGTTTTAGTGCTACCCAGCTCTCCTGTCCCCGCCTCCCTCCACCCACAAAACCCAAAAACACTTTAGTCCTGGACGGACTCCAGCTGCTGGCTCCAATTCAGAGCCCAATGCAAAGCTTCACAATTCTGCTAGCATAATCTATTTGGTTCAACTTGGCCACTGTGCCTCACTGACTCTGCATTGTTTACCACTGAGTAACAAGGATAACCTTCAACCCCCCCCCGCTACCCGGAGAGAAGCCCATTATCCTGGGTCCAGTCTGAGCGGGCACATCACACTGGTACAGAGAGAAGAGGATCTGATGGAGCACAGGACGCATTTCACATCAGGAATTTTTCATGGCCTGTTTACCTCCCGCCTGCCTGGTCCCCCCTGCTTTTTCCCAGCCCTCCCCTCCCCTGCGGGGTGTTCACAAGCCTACGGTACTGGAGACACCGGATTCTTGCCTCGGTTTAAGCCTGTGCCAACAGCCTAAGGAAACGCAGCAGGTTCATAGTCTGAGAATTCCAGTTTAATGCGGGGATCTGGGGGCTGATGAAACCACAAGATGCTCAGCTGTGTTACCCGAAATCTGAGTCAGAGGGCATTTATAAGCCAGCTACCAAGCAGCAGCAGCTGTCTCCTCCTCCTCCCCCTGCCCCCACACTCTCCCACTGTGCCATCAGATGTACACCTCGCACACACCACTCCCGGCTCTTCAGCGGGGCGCTGCAGTGACTCCAGCCTGTCACGTTATCCCTCACGTGCAGCCCCAGCCATCCCAGACAGCGTTCCCTGGCCTCCTTTTCCACACCCGTGGCCACATCCTGTGCCACTCGCTTGCCCAGGACCTAGCAAAGCCCAGGCAAGGCCTCACCATCAGTGGGTACCCCACGAGACACAGTCCACTGCCACCACCAGAGACGGGACCTTCACCCCATGGCGATTTGGGGAGCACCAACATTCCCAGATCACAGCAAGGGGGCTGAAACACCGCAGTTGGGATGAGACCATCTAAAACTGTACCTGCTGGCAGCGTGCTTGCCTTCCCCCTTCCAGCTGCAGCCTCCTCCACAGCACTTCACCGGGATATCATCCACCAGGATTTTTTTCCCCTACTCCTCTAGTAGTACTAGTACAAGCTGTAGTGTCAATTCAGTCACGTGACTATCAAGCACCTGTAACAGCATCAAATATTCCTCCAAAAGCACCACGCTGCATCTTCAGCATGGTATTTCACTGCGTTAATCCTTCAGTCTAGTTTTCAGATTGCTTGTTTTTTTGGACAGACCCTAAAAACATTTATAATGCAGCTGTAGGGAGGAGAGGATAAAGGCGCACTGCTCAGACAACTCAGTTCCCACAGCAACCATAACTTGCCCATATGAATATGTAACATTTCTGCATTTATGAAAATGCAGAAGTGCTCCGCTGTAGCCCAGATGCCTGGTAGTAGGAGACTACCTTCCCTCTGGGGACCAGGATCTTGCTAGGTTTTATGTCATCTTCAGGATTAAATCCCACCAAGCTTCATCTTCTGAGAAGCATGGACACAAATATAGATATTGTCTATCGACAGACAGCAGAATTCAAATCCCACCCAGAGTCCCTCATCCAACATCTTGGATGAAACCCACCACTGAAAAAAACACGGAAAAGAGGGAATAAATTCATCAGTGACAGAAAGCGTTCACTCTACAGCATCCAGTCATTTTCCCTCACTATCTACATTTTTCAGGAAATAAGTTGTTTTGTTTAATTGAACCCAATCAGATTCAAGTTCAAGAAATCTGTTTCCCTCTGATGACTTCAGTCTACATTAAAGACAAGCTCCCTGCAATTCAGTTATGGTATAACTGCTGAAGCACAGAGTAGAATTTGCTTAGATAACCAGCATTTCTTGATTAGACCTTTTCCCAGCTGAAGCAAACAGCCACCAGAAGTCTGCTTCCCCTTTGACGCTCCCAGCCACACTAAAAGATGGATATGGGTCATCAAAGAAAAACACCAACTTTAAAAAATAGAATTTAAAGGGATTTCTGGAATCATTATTTTCAAATTCAGAGCCTGGAAATTTGTTACAAAGCAATCGTTGATGGCAGACAAAACTAATAGGATACCGGGGCAGGAAGAATTCATTTCCTACAGAAATCCCGTCTAAAGAGTCACAACCTCAAGTTATTCAAAAGTAAACATCTACCAAATATTAAAATAGTTTCACTTCGTAACCAGACACAGCCCAACCCAGCCCAAATGTTTCACTGCAGACTTTTCCAAGCGCCAAGAACCAGTGTGAGTCTTTCCAACCTGGATTTTTCCCTGGAGTCACCACTGGAAGCCAACCATCCTGGCAGAGCGAGCCGTGCTGCACTGGGCTTGTGCCCGAGCATCTGGGAGAGACCATGCTCCCTCCTCCCGAGCCCGTTAGGTTTGGTTTCAACAGCATCATGAGAAGCAAGTCCTTAGTAAAAGGCTCCCACGCAGGTCTTGGAGTAGGCAGCTCTCCTGGATGATGTCCTCCTGTCCCTTCGGGAGATCCCTGGAGCCAGGGTGCACCGCAGCACAAGCTGGACAACTTTCCACACCACTGCCTGGATAGAAAGCTGCATTTTTCAGCCTTCAAAGGTTAGCATCGCATTTAAGACATTTCAAAGGCTTCTGAAAAGCAGTATCTCCACGTAGTTCAGCTCTTAACCTGCAGTTAAACCCTACCAGCCCAGACAGCTTACAAAAGCTGCAGCCCCAGCCACTTGTCCCCACCCCAGTGCTCCCTCCCCACTTAGACCAGTTCAGGCAGACAAGTTTCCACACAGGAAGCTGAGCTGGGGAGCCGATCTGGTTAAAACCAAACCGCCAGGAGTTAGTTTTTAAGCCTGGCTCATTCCCCTGATCTGGTATGCAGTGTGGCTGCACTGACCAGGCATTTAAAACAGGAAAATATTTAGAAAATTACAGCCTAAGCCTGTGCAGAGAAGACAAGCAGGGATTGGTACCAGGAGCTGTGACCCACAGGCAGTTTGCAGCAGGCGGGTTAAGGCAGCATGGGGAGAGCTGAGTGAGAATC
Source organism: Aramus guarauna (assembly GCA_013400195.1). Lineage (NCBI taxonomy): Eukaryota > Metazoa > Chordata > Aves > Gruiformes > Aramidae > Aramus > Aramus guarauna. The sequence continues at coordinate 77,666 of VXBL01009979.1, forward strand.
GGTCCCTGTCCTGTAGCAGCAGCATCTCTCGGGCCATCAGACTTTGTCTTGAAAGGTAATGCTTCATTCAAGTGCAAAGACATTCAGATGTTTGAGCCTTCCAGACCTAGGCCACTTGCAGGACCAGCTAAAAATCCAGCAAATGGGTTTTAGCTTGAAAACTGAGAAAATCCAGAGAAAGAAAGCAGAATTGTTAAGCAACCACACAAGCTAGATCCCACTCCTACTGCCCCTGCAGCCATGAAGAGGTCTCCTTTTGCTCCCACATGCTAATTTCTGGCAGAATCCAAGTACAGAGGAAGCCCCTCCACGAACAAGGCCCCTGAGCATACAGAGCAGGGGAAGGGTAAGTACAACTCAGCTGTAAGCTCTGTTCACTGACAAAACCAGACTCAACTCTGTGTGCAGCTACCTTGTGGACTAGAGCTCTGACCAAGGCTGAACTTCCAAACCAAAGCTGGAGAAGCAAGAGGCAAGGTGAGTATCTCTGCAGCCTTCGGATCACAAACGGGAAGGCAGCTCACAGCAGGAGCATTGTTTTGCCTTCCACACCTCCTTACGCCACCAGTTTTAAAGGCTGGGAATTGCACCCCTGAAATAAGCTTCTCAAGTATGTTTCGCACTTCACACAAGACAAACATCTCAAGTGGAAGCTTTCAGGGGATGAGCCAACTAAGGTACACTGAGGATCATCAGGGGCTTAGGAAAGCTCTTGTTAGGCATAAACCTACTAGTTGCAAGAGGTTTCTTATATACAACTAAGCATCTTCCCTATAATCTGCAAAATTCCTCCAGTGGAGACATCTGCTGCTGTATGACCTGTTTCACAGCCAGAAGAAGGAGTCTGCCTTACTCCCATAACCACAAACACTTGAACAGCTGGCAAACACCACTAAAAGGGCACTGCAACTACCCTTGCTGCTCTACCTACTTCTTCCAAGGGAAACAGTGAGAGACCGACACAGGATTACAGCACCAGAACCTGAACAACAGAGCACATTACATCAGGAAACCTGCCGGACCTTCAGCAACACCATCCAGTTTGCAACCGCTGCAGAGCGCGGCAGGTCTAAGCCGAGTCCCTGCTCTCCGCAGAACACCCCTTACTATCTGCTTCCATGTGCTGGTCTGATGGAGGAACCCATTTACTAGAGCTACTTTCCAGTACAGGAAACCATTGCACACCACAAAGACCTGTTAATGTGACACTTGAAATACAAAGGTCAAAACCAAAGGCAGTAGGTGGGCACTTCTTTTAGGGCACACGGGTGTTAAATTTCACTATTCTGGATGTGTGTACTAGGCATACAGCATTTATTTGGGGGAAGCAGAGTGGTTTTCAGCAGCTCACCTGGAGCTGGCAGCTAACAGCCTTGATCTGCCTCAGGCATCCTGTAACCCCACATAATCCAGGCAAGAATACTACATTTTGTGTCTCTGCATCTATATTTTGCATTTCCCCCCCACCATCCAAGACCACACACATCAGGTCAGCTGCATCCAGCGCTGTCTGGCAGCAAAGAACAAATGAATTTACACTATAGTATCACAGAGGAGCTTTTGGTTGGCTAAACAAGTGATAGGTCATTAATTGACTGCAATTGAGAACAAACAGGAAGCAGATTTAGTCATCAGCTAGTCTGGGTTTGCATTTGTCCTTCAGGTTCCCTTAAATAAAGCAGCCACTGAGAATCATTAGGACCTGATGGGCCACAACTAACAGCCTTTACACTGAACTTGGCACCTTAAGCCACTCCCATCCACAGGAAGCATCTCCCATCTCTTCACACAATGGACTGTCAATTTATAGCAAAATAATGGCTGCTTTGTCTCAGTTAAATGAGCAGAGCCTAACGAAAGCTAAATCAATGCTGCTGGGACATTTGGGGTACCTACAATCCTTTTAAATCCATTTGTTTTAAGCCAGCATGCCTTTTAGTTGAAGCCAGTCAGCTTAGCCAGGTGAGTAAAATGGGCATGCAAAGGCTGAAGAGGGAGCTTTACTCACTGTTCTACTTAAGCTGCAAGTTGTGCCTACAAAACAGGCTGATGATTTCAAAAGCCAGGCTAGATTTTTTTAACCAAATCTGGTAGCAGCACCTTCCACCTAGCTAAACCTAGCTTTAAAAAAGCCTGACAAACAAACCACCTGCTACCTTAAACTGCCTTTGCTCACATTCTTATTCAGACAAGTGATGAACGTGCAGATCAGCTTTAAATTTGGGAGAGAAGAACCACATTCCCCGTGAAGCAGTTGCTCAAGGACAGGCTGTGCTCCAGCAGCATTGGCAGATGTTGACTCCTGCCTCTGTCAAGGCCACATTCCCTCTGTCATCTCCAACACCACACTAAAAGCCACTTGAAGTTATGTCTGCACTACACACAGCCTTGCCAAGGAGGTTTTTTCGCGAGAACTGAATCAGCCTGAAAGGCAGGTGTTTTGAAACACCACACAATCCTGTCCCAGAAGCTACCAGACAGGTTCTACAATTACAGCTTTCACCGCACTGCTGCACTGCGCCCTTCGGTTTGGGCTAGCGACCTAAGCCTAGGCTTGGGGACCTCCTGGAGTGAGCACCCATGAAGCACCACAGTGGTGGTCAGGCTGGGCCTGATGACTCAAATCATTTTGACAAGGCAACTAAGTTCACCAAGGATTATTATTAACTGCAAACTGATCTTTATAGAGATTTAACATTAGGTATGGCGAGCTAAATCTCCAGTGGCAGTCCCTTCTGCTATACAGCTCTGCCCAGATCTGGATGACTCTCCAACTGTGTCAGATCCAGGACTGCTGAATAAGCTCGTTCTCTCACATTGCTGGGACTGCTGCTGTACTGATCTCTTCTCAGCACCGCCTTGCTGCGCACCTCATCGCACTGAGTAAGGTGTCTCCACACGTGTCTTGCCAGTAGCATTAGTGAAAGGTCATGAACTTCTGCTGGCCCTTCTCCACCACGTGTAATCCTTTTAATGCCGAAAGGGGCTTCTTACACACAAGTCCAATCCAGGATAAATTTAGTATGACCTGACGAAGACAACCGAAAAGCTTGAGGGACCATGAGTAAAGTGAAGTATTTCCCCTGCTGGAATAGAATTTCTTCCCCATGCTCCCCAACAAAAAAGTTTAAGTTGTAAAAAGACAGTCCTTTCACCTGTTATAGCTACAAGTTTAATGGCAGTAGAGCTTAACTACACAAGTTGTTCCTGCACCAGAGGCTCATGAATTGGATTTAACACAACTGACAATACACCACGAGATCGAGGGTGTCTCTGCTCTGTTGGTCACCTAGACAGAAGCCAGGCTCTCCAAAGGCAAGACACTGATCCTGCAGAGCCTCGTCTTGTTCAAAGGCAGAGCAAACAGCTCCAACAGCCTGCTTCAGGCTCTAAACCACCTCCCCTGTGCAGGAGGGGCAGTTATATTCTGCATTATATTCTGAATTTTAGCAATCAGCTGCTCAGCCTTACAGCCATCGGGTATGAATTTCTACAAGAGACTGCCACAACCGAGGCCAGGGTCCAAGCACCAAAGCATCGCCCCATTTTCGGCTCACAGCTGTCCTAGGATTTGTGTCCTTGCTGACGGTGCCAACTTTTTAATGGAGAAGATGCTCATTAGCCACACATTAAACAAGGGAAGCAGCTCATGCACTTTACTGATCCAGGGACAGACGGAAGCTTGCAGAACTACTGCATTCAGGCCCTCGTTATCTACCAAGAGGTCCTGACTGACACTAACAAAACAAGGCTGGGGCTGCAAGTAGACTAATAACTCTGAACTGCCAATGCCCTGGCAGATGCTGACTCAGCCACATATTTACAGCTGATAACTGCTGGCCAGGCTGGGGTAGCTCAGGCTGTACTCCATTATCAGTCTCCTACACAGCCCAGAGGCACCTTCTAAAAAGAAAAAAAAAAATCACATTTCCATTAGCCTAAAGAGTGAGGGTAGCCACTTTCTAGTCCCAGCTCAGTGCCCAGCATCCTCTGGGAAGCAAACAAGCCTCTTTCCATCACGAGCATTTGTGCCACTGCACAAGTGATTTGATACAAGCTAAAAGCCTCCTGTTGGGTTACCCAGCGCTGAGCAGGGCCCCCACACTGCACAAACACCTGTGCCAGCACCTACTTGTGAGTCTGGCTTGGACCGCTACATCAGGAACAAGAAAAGCTGCTTAAGATGTCCCAAAAAGCACAACTCTGGTTGCCCTGCAGCAGAAGTAATGTTTGCTAGAGGAAGTCTCTCTTTTACATGGAAGCCCCACCGTACTTGTCCTACAAGAGGTCTTCCACAGAAGTTACTCAATGTTAGCCTGAAACACAAGCACAGTTTCCAATCCAGGCACCACCTCTCAGCAGCTCCACACCAAACCCTCTGCTCCAGACATCCATAAATACCACAGTAACTGACAGACCAAGCAGAGATGTCAGCAGGAAAGCAAGCAGGTTCGTTTCATTGCCAGGTGAACACCCCAGTCCCACAGAGAAGAGCTTTAGAAGTCTAGAAGACAATACTGCAAATTAAAACTGATGTGTCAGCTCTAAGCCCAGACCTAAACCCAGAACTAACCCACAACTTCACAGGATGACTCTGCTCTAGTGGGCAAGGGACAGTTCCCTTTATCAACCAGGTTAACTTTGGCAAGTAAGCTGAAACTTAATTAGGAAGCATTCCCATTTCAAATTATAAGTGGGCTACAGCTAAGATTTCAACAAGGCAGCCAGAAACAACTCTTGCTTGATCTCCTTCCAATGAGTTCATGAAAAATACTTAGCTTTATTCCTCCCCTTATGCTTCCAGTGCATCAAGATCAGATACAACACTGACTACCACTGTGCCAAGGGACAAGCGTCTAAACAGCTCAGTACAACAGCAAATGTCTAAAAGTGCACCACTAACCACAACACTGACCTGAATTAGTTAATATTCACTACGCAACTGCTCAGGAGTAGCCAGCATATCCTCCAATACCGTTTTACTAGGCACGTTTCAAGCAATGCTGGCTATAGATCTGTACCGCCAAGCGAGCAATTCACTTCCTCTGGTATTTCTGCAGTGCCAGCACAGGATCACATGGCCAGACCAGCCCCCAGTCCACAGTGCTAAGCCCTTCAAATACCCAGGAGATTAAGCTGCACTGGAAGTCATCTAGTAGCAGTCATTTCCCTCGTCCAGAACAAAGTTGCACTGACCAAGCATCAAACAGACCCACAGGATGCCCAGACACCTGTATGCAGCTTTTACACCCGTTTGATTAAAACTCATCAGCTTATGGATAAGCTTAAGACAACCCTGTCTCCAAGCAACTGCAATGAAAGCTTTTCTGCCTACAGCAGCCTGCAAGGTCACCAGCTGGTGAGGTTTCTCCCTTTACTTCCCACTTTGTTTTGGGACAAGTCCAAAGGGTCAGTTTGTTTCCAATAATGGCCAAAGTGTTTATTGACCCTATAATTCAGAGGCTGGAGGAGCAACAGCAATCTCTTTCAAGTGCCCAAATCCTTGGCAGAAGTACCAATGCACAGAAGTGCGCTGGCAAGAGGAACATCAAACACTGGGCAGGTACATTAACTGGCAGATCTTGCCTACTGTAAAGGGACAAAAGCACGTCCTTCACTTATATAAAAATAAGATTGGACCCAACGCTCTTTGCTTTGGCACGCAGCCTTCTGTTTTGAGGCAGATCAAGTGCAAGACAGCAGAATGCGCCCACTCCCCTCAGCCTGCAGGAAGCAAGACTTGCAGCACTGATTTCATAATCCCAAGCTTGCTTTGTAGGAAAGTCTTCTCCTACATGTACTGCTTCAGTGTGCCCTTAAATACACAGTTAACTGACCTGTAGCAAACACGGTTATTCAAAATTCTTTTGCATTTTTAATGTATGCAGCAGATCAGCCATACTAACAGCTAACAGATTAATCCTGCTTCCAGGAGAGGCAGACTGTAAGGAGTCTGCTGGAGCTGTCTATGCCAGAAGCTGGCGGGTCAGGCAGCAAGAGCTCACATCCTGCCCACGTGATGATCCACAGCATGACAGGGAGCGTAAGCTCGCCTTCCCAGGCACCTCCACGCTGCTGGGGAATACTCTGGCTATCCATTTCAGGCACACACCAAGAATTACCACTACCACTGCGTGATCACTAGGTCCCACCAAGCAGCTCCCCGCTTCCGACAGCCCTGGATCCTCAAGCTTGCCTTGAACCCAGCTTAACACTTCACCTGGCAGGATGTCACGTTTGCTTTTTGTGACAGGTGTGGTGCAGACTCCACTGAAATCCAAAGAGTTGTCCAACATGGCGTTTATTCGGCGGAATATATCTGCATTGCTGCAAGTGGAAAGTGCAGGGGCATCTGGGCTATCCCAGCAGTCTTTTATGCTCCTCCCAGTATCTTCTTTCTGGTAAAAAAAAAAAAAGAACAAGTATTAGTGTCAAGCAGGCTAGTACTCACCACCTGGATTTCAACACATTGTGGAAAGTCTGGATTGCCTCCAACACTCCTATTAGCTTTAGCTCCAGGTCTCAGCAACACTCAAGTACAATTCTTGGCATTAAAGAAACAGTTAAGCAAACGGGTCAGCAATTTGTCAGCACAGCACATCAGAGCAGGACCGCCCCAGTCACAAACAGGTACCAGCTCACCATGGGGAAGATGAACTCTAGACTAAGAGCCACAGCGCCCAAACCAGCATGGTTGTTAACACAGGACTCCTGCTGCTTTTCTCAACTTTAGTGATGTGTTGGAGATCTGGTTAACAGAAGCGTGCACTTTCTCCCCAGAATCAGCCTCCTGACACTGGGGATGCTCATGGTTAAGGCAACTATCATGAGAAATCAAAGCAGCTCCTCCTGTGCACAGCAGAAGAGAGCAAGGCTCATTTCACCACCCATATTTGGGAGCTCTGAACAATACCTTGGAATGGCTCGAGTCAACAGCCATGCAACCACTTAAAACAGGCTTGTGGAAAAAAACATGACTTTGCAGCTAATCAAACATAGCCCCAGATCCTAAGGTTTTCCCTTGGCAAGGCAGAGAAAAATCCTGATCTTCTCTTTAGGTAGCAGGTCCTGACCACAAAGAAAGGTTGCCTCCAAACCAGCTCTGCTTTAACACGACCCTCCACAGGCACTGATCCACTAGCATCAAGGTTTTGAGACCATCCTACACAAGCCTGAGCTCTTGTAAAGCCTCCTCCACATAAAAAAAAAAATAAATCAACCCCCTCCTGCTTCCTGGTGCCAGTCCAGAGAACCAGCAAGAGCAGCTGCTTCCCCCAGCTCTGCTCAAAGCCACTTTCGTATCTGGGCTTGTTTCGGTGCAGCTGCACAACATTCGAGCCTCTGCCAATCTAGAAGCTGCTAAGCTTCATCTCTAACCAGCATTTTTGGACCAAGGTCAGGTCTTCCCGCCACCCAAAAGTCACTGCAGCAGAACTCTACTCCTTGAAAATGCTGAGCAAACAGTATTGCTATCAATTAGGGCCTACATTAAAGAGAAGAGCAGGAAAGCACAACCTCACCAGACTTGGCCTCCAGAGCAGAATCCTTGCCATTAAGCAAATAGAGTTAGAGCCAGATTCAAAGAACTGAATTGCAGCAAGGCTGGCAAACAAGCCCCTGCTACTCCAAGACACACAAAAGCCTACAGCTCTAAATCAGGCCATTTGTACTTGTCAAGGAGACATTTAATACATCTACCTTTTGGATGCATTCCTGCAAGAGTTTTGGGCCTGACTTCCCTCACATTTCTCCCCCTGCTTCACCCACTAGCAAGCCCGAAGCACCAAGCTGGTTTTACTTTTAAATCATCTCTGAATGATCCTTTCGGCATGCAGCTCGTGGCAGAAGGGAGGTGTAAACTGAACTTCACATGGACACAGGAACTTTAGCCCAGCCCAAGTACAGGACTTGCATCTCCCCCTCCAACCCCATCATTATGAGCAGTTTTACTGCCATAACACATCATCTGGTAATTTTCTCCACACACCTGAGCTTCCCCCACACACCTTTTAGCTAAAAAGCAAAGTAAACCCTGTCCTGGAAGCAGCAAGAATAAGATACTGAATTGTCAACTCACACCATGCCTCCAGGCAGGACCTGAACAATTGATTCAGGATTTCAGCCCGTTTAAGGCTATTAACATCCATTCAGCACTTGGAGTCCAAGATCTTTGTCTATTGAAAGGCTCAGCCCACCCCCAGATAAGGTCCTGGGACTCTGCAGGAGCATTTACAAGCCAGGAGTAAAACAGGTAGGGCTGAAAGCAGGCTTCAAGCAAAGAGGAAACAGGCAGAGCAAGCTTTAAGTCATCTTTATAAAAAGCAGCCGAGGAGTACAGAAGCTCAATTTAAGAAAGTATTGCCAGTCATCTTTAATAAAAAGAAGTGCCGCATCAGGCTGCTTTGGCACAAGTGTGAAACTCCGTAGTCTACTCCTGTTGCTGCTAAAGAACCACTTACAGCAGGAGGCAAATCTTTTCCCTAAGAGCCTGTGCTAAGCAAGACAAAAATAAACCCGAGCAGCAAACCAAATGCCTGACCCATTCCTGTTCATTTAGCATTTGATGCTTCCCACAACTGGCAGCACCAGTCCTGCTACAAACAAGAACAGAAAACAGCAAGAGTACAGCCAAGCATTTCCACAAAAATTCCTTCCACTTAGAGCTTTTGACCTTAAGACTGTCAAGGATATCCTAGAGATATCGCAAGCATCCCAGACGCAGGAGCTGGCACCCAACCCCCCCCTTGTAGTTGGGGTGTCTCTAAGTGGCTCATGTGGGTTTTACCTTCCTCGGGTAAAGCTCACCCTTTCCACTAAAGCCCTAAGAGATACTCCTGCAGAGCTCTTCTCAAAGGTCAAAGCACACAGGACCCAAACCATTCAGCAGCCTGGAAAGTCTGGTGGAAAGTTAGCAAACACGTAACTGGAGAATATGCCCATATCCTTTAGTCTCCAAGTTAATAACAAAGCACGGGGAAATACCACGCCTGAGGGTGCGTCCTCCAGAACCTGCTCTACTCTTGCATCCCCAAGCCAAGACAAGCAAAGGAAGACTCTTGAGCCCAGCTAGGATTAGCTTTCAATACTCCATCTTGAAGGATTTTGCAATCGTTAAAACACATGCTGCCTGTTCAGGCTTCTCTGGAAGTCCTCTGCAGAGCAGCAACTACAGCTACAGCCCAGGCTCGGAGCTGCTGATCCCCTCTGCTTTCTCCTCCTGGTGGATACACCTTCTTCCACAGGCCCCAGCAGTGATCTGGCACATCGTGTACAACCGGTGACCCAACAACAGCCATTCTCTGCCTGCTACAACACACAATCCCGATCTCGGAGAGGGGACGCCATCTTATCAGTGCAGCCAGTGGATGAACAAGTGAAGACAGAAGTGTGATCCAGCTGACAGGTCATTTAAAGTCATCAGGAGTCAAACACAGCTTCCTGACACCTGGTAAGACATCCAGTCTCCATTTAAGAGCTGAGAAATTCGAGGGATGCTCTTAGATAAGAAACAAAGAAGAAAGGGAACTCAGTTCCCTGCAATAGACACAGTGTCATGCAGCAAACTATTTAGAGGCTTTGGGTTAAAGCCTTGTGGTGGATCTGGAACACAAACCCAGGAAGCATCGCACACAAAGACACAGCGAGGTGAATCTCAGGAGTACAGTCCATCATATGCTAGAGCCCATGTCCAAGCCTGAAGATGCATCCCCAGGATGCTCTGAGGTCTCAAGGAGGGCATACAGGCTCCAAACAAAACACACTCGAGCGCAAAAGGAAGCCCTAGGCTTAATTTGCAATAGGGAGGAAGAGTTCCTACTCCCTCAGAGTAACAGAAAGAGAACTAACAAGCCTTACCACCATGGCAGAGAGCTCTTGTTTGCTGGCTCTGCATCAAGAAGCCGGCAACTGAAGCACAGCAGCTGCAGGTCTCTGGAGTTCACATCTCATGAGCCCCAAGCAAACCCCATGGCTGCAGCCTGCGGTTTACCTGCAGGAGGTCCCACTCCAAAGACCCCCGGGGAAACAAACCTGCAGCAGCTCAGTCAGTAGAACGACGTACGCCTGTACAGCAAAAGCCACTAAAGATGTCCAAGGTAAGTGGAAACAAAGGCACCTGCACAGCCCTGAGGCAGACACACCTGTAGGAAACCTACAGATAATGAAATCCCAGGGCTAGGCAGAACCCACAGCATCACAACAGCTCTGGCACAGGATTAGGATATTCTAATCCTTAGGGAAGTCATTAAACACAGCTCAGCTGCTGGTATGGCCAAGATGTGCATTAGCTCCTGGGGATGCTCCGGAGCAGACAAGGCTCATCCACCTCAGCTACAGTTCAGCCTTTGCTTTTCACATCTTTTGTAGAAATCCCACCGGGGCAGCATCATGACGATGCCCAAAGGGGTTCTCAAGAGCTCTAGCTACAGCCAAGAGGGCCTTGAATCCCGAGACAAAATTTAAGATGCTGTTAAAATAGTATCAGTCTCAACATAATCAAGCCAAGATGCTCCATACTTTGATCAAAAGCAACTCTAAGTCATTCTTTCCCTAGTATATTTTGCTTTCCAAGCTGAAGTCAGCTACACAAAAAGCATAATATTGGTGTAACCATTCCCACCAAACACCACCACAAACAAAGCAACAAGCTCGCTCACCCAACTCTTTCAAAATAGGGTTAGGCTTGACTGTATCAGCTCTCTCGCCATCAGCAAGGCTGAGCTTACACAGCTCTCCCAGGGTTTACTTTGTGTGGAAAGGGTGTTGAACACACCTGGCTGGAACCAAGACTGGAAGGGATTTTGATGATATTATTTTACAGGGGAGCATTGACTTCAGAACAGCACCAATTTTACCAAAACTCCTGTTTTTAAAGACGCTTCCCTATCAAGGCACCTACTTTTTGGAACAAAACATTTTGAAGCTATTATCCAAGCAGGTTTGGAAACAAGCTATATCGCAGCTGCCTGTTTCAGCACATTATCAATGCAGAATAAGGTTTTAATTGGTTTAGAGACTATTCCAGTCAAGATAAACTTCAGCAAAACAACAGGATCCTGAAATCCCTCACAAGACACAGCTCCCATCCTTTGCACAGCTCCAGCTGCCAGCACACATGGTTAACCTATCACCAAAGCAGCCACAACGAGTGTTAATTGGTTTTAGCTGGGGAGTACTGAAGGGTAAAAAAAATAAAAAACTTGTTTTTCCAGAAGACTCTCCCTTGCCTCTACCCATACAGCACAGAGGTTAGGGACTAAGTCTCCTAGGGTCACCAAAAGAAGGTGGTTTTGCTACAGTGGAGCTTGCAGTTGCCTTGCACACCAAAAAAAGACAAAATTTAGAAGCACTGAGAACTACCAAGCAAGCCCATGGATTCCAACTCAACCCGAAACACACCCCTCCATCATGAACCAGCTCTCACCACCTACAGCTGATCTTCCCACCCACCTACCCACCCCAGTTAACCTGGGATAAGCACAACCATAGGCACCACTTGCTGGTTGCACTGGGACCACTGGGTTTCCTCCAGTAATGGCTTCGTCCCTGAAGGCAGGGCTGGTCAGTGGATGCGTTGCCTGAGGCGAAGCTCCCTCAGAGCCCCTTGTTCAC
>VXBL01009979.1:89400-101250 GCA_013400195.1 Aramus guarauna
TGGGGGGGTGGACGCTGAGGGGAGAGGAGGGGCAGATGCGCATGCGCGCTGCGCCCGCCCGCCGCGTGGCGCATTCCCCCACCCCCCCAATTACTCCTCCCCTATCCCGGCGTGCACCGCGCGGGGTGTCGAGCGCGCGGCGGTTCTCGCGCGGAGGCGGTGTTTCTTCATCTCCTCACGACGCCCGGTAGCGGCTTGAGCCTCCCCGGGGCTGCCTCAGCGCGCGTATCTCTTCACACGTAGGTTGTAGCGCTCGCTGTGCTCCTTGTGAGGGCGATGGGACACCCAAAGGGTTAAATCAGGGCCCCCCAAGGGGAACGGGGTGGCGGCGGCACTGCCAGCTCTCGGTTACAGCTGCGGCGACAGCCCCCCAGGTCGTTGTGGAAATGAGGTTTTCCCTGCGGGAGAAAATGCTGGACGCCCAACGGTTGGTGGTGCTGCGGCTCTGGCTGGCATTTTGTCACCGTAAAAAAAAAAACAACAAACAAAACCAAACCCAAATCCCTTATCCTGTCTCCTACCCACGCTCTGGAAAAAGCAGAAAGCCCCTCACCCTTTTTGCAGCTGCAGAAGGACTTGAAGTGATTCGGGGTTCAGGCCTTCCCGTGCGTCCTTTGCTCATCCTCTCCCTCCAGTGCTGGGCCCGGGTTGCTGCTGGGCTGCAGCTTTGGAAAGGGAGAGCCAGGGCTCTCTTAAATCCCACCCAACCCTTGCTGGGAGGAGAGATCTTGATAAAGAGTCAAATTTCCTTCCCCCCCCCCCACCAGTTTGGAGATGAAAAGCCTCCTGGAGCCAGCCCCAGGAATCCCTCTGGTGACACTGCAGAATAGACCCAGCCCTGACGTAGCAGGTATTTCTGCCGTCAAATCACGAGCAATTCTGCTTTGAATAAATAGCTGGAAACCTCCCAGGACTCCTTAGATCCCTGGTCGGGATCGAACGCTTCCCGCCCTCTGCTGAGCCCCAGGGAGGTTTACCCTGACCCTGTGTGTTCGTGCTGGGTTTTCTCCAAGAGCCAGCAGTTGCTGGATTCAAGCAGTGTCACCCCCAGGGGACTCGCGTGTCCCCAGTTGCCTAAGGGATGGCTGGTCCTCTGATGTCCCTTGGGTCTGCCCCAGGGAGGCTGGGGGCAGTTTGGGGCTGATCCGGCCGCTGTGCACACAGAGCAGAGGAGGGGAAGGGAGCGGGTTTGAGAACAGCTTTATTGGGAGATCTTGGTCGTAATAAATAGGGGTTACGCTGGGAGACAGTGGTGAGGGGCCAGGGGTGGAGGCACGCTGTGCTCCCGTGGGGGCTGGAGCTGCCACTGCCCCTCCGAGCGGAACATCACCCTGTGTATGTCCGCCCCATCCCGCTCCTTCCTCCCAGCGGCAAAGCCGGCCCGGGGGTCGCTGCCTGCCGCCCCTCTGGGGATCAGGGGGAGTAACCTGGCAGAAATTGGGACAGGGAGCGTTTTGGCGAGTGGTATGGGGCAGAGGGGGGTGGGAGGGCAGGGCTATTGGTGCGGCAAGGCCCGGCTGTCACTGTGCCAGGGACTGGACGATATCCTTCACCAGCATGGTGCCGATAACCATCTTCTCGCTGTTGACAGTCAGCTGAGCTGCGGCGCCTTCCCGTCGCTCCAGGGTGATGAGCACCAGGCTTCCGCTGGTCACCGTCTTGGCTGCGAACCTGCCCACCAGCGAACACAGGGCATCAGGGCAAGGTATGCCCCCATCACCCTCCCGTCCCCCAGGATGCTCCACTGGGGACCGGGGAGGCATCTGCCATCTGTATGGGTTCATGCAGGCCCCTTGTTCTAAAGGAAGCCCCGAGTGTCCCCACTGTGATTCGGGTGGGACCAGAGAGGTGACAGCGCCTGCCTGGTCCCGGTGTGGAGGTCTGGCTACCTGTACTCGTTGTCGACACCACAGGGCACACGGCCCACGTTGGCAGCCAAGGTCACTTGCTGGACGATGGCATGGTCGCTCCGGCATTTCTCAGGCAGCGTCAGCTTCTCTGTGATCTCGCTCATGCCCGTCAGCTTCCCTGGAGCAGGCAGCAGAGGCACCTGCCCGACTCTGGCCACGCACCTAGCGGCCATGTCCCTGCTGGGCCCCGTTTTGCTGTCCTGAAACCAAATCCCTCCAGCCTCCTGCATCCAAGTCCCCCATGACATCCCAAACTGGCTGCCCTGCTTGCTCCTCTCCAGCCCGGCAGAGGCGGATTCTAGAAAATCCTTCTTCCACAATCCTTCCCAAGCTCATCCCCATGGTGGCAGCAGCCACATTCCTGAGGACGGGCTTCTCCCGTCACCAGCAGTGATGGGGCTGAGAGCATCCAATGCTCAGTGCAGACCCCCATCCGCTGGGCCAGGGCAAGGATGCTGCTGCTCCAGGAGCACAGGGACGTGGGGCCAGGGTGTCCCCGCCACTCACTGGACACAGTGCTGGGAGCACCGGGGGGGCACAAGCCCTCCACACTGTGCAGGGACCCCGTGGGGCCACCCTGGCACCAGGGTGGTCACCCCAACCCACAGGCTGTGGGGTACAGGAGAGGGATGAGGGGGTCAGAGCTAGTCTAGGGGCCTGCGGAGCGGCCACTTACCCTCGCCTGGCCGCGCGAGGTGCTCTAAGGCCACGGCAAGGGCGGCAGAGGGGACAAAACGGGGGGTGAGCATTGGCACTGGGGCAGTGGGTGCCCGTGCGCCGTCCTGTCCCTGTCCCTGTCCCCCACTCACCCTGTTCCTTCTTGAACTCATTCTCGCTCATGAAGACGGGGGCCATGAGCTCCCCCACAGGTGGCTGGATGGAGACGTAGAAGTGGCGCGTGTGGGTGCTGGGGAGACAGGCAGGTGAGGGGGGCACATGCTCAAAATGTCCCTCCCCGGTGTCCCGCTTCTCGTCCCTGCCCTGGGCAGGGGGTGGCTGGAGGGAAACTGAGGCACAAAAGGCCTCAGGAATAGGGGGAATCCGTCAGGCTAGACCTGGGGCTGCTGCCACCTCCTTGTCCCCTGTAGGGAGCCCAGTGCCTTTCCTGCTGTTCCCTGACCACCCCAGGCCCATCCCAGTGTCCTCCCTCCCCTGGAAGGACCTTGGTGCCCATCCTGATGTCCCCCATCCCCTGGAGGGACCCTGCCCCACTGTCCTCTGGGGCACCCCATGCACTCTCCTGCCCTCTTCTGTTCCCTGGAAGGATGCTGGAGCCTGTCCTGCTGTCCCATGCGGTACCCCATGCCCTGTCTGGCTGTCAGCTGTCCCCTGCTGCTCCATGTCCCCTGGAGGAATGTTGGTGCCCATCCCACTTTCCTCATCCCCTGGAGCACCCGTGCCCTGCCCCGCTGTCCCATCCCTGGAGCACCCCATGCTGCCCCCATCCCCTGGGACACCCATCCTGTCCTGTCCGGCACCAGGTGCTCACCACAGCTGGAAGTTGGCCGCCTGAGTGGAGTCACAGAAGTCAATGCCCATCACCACGCTGGCCGTGTCCCCAGGTGCCAGGCACTCTGAAACCACAGGGCTGCCACCGCATCCCACGTCCCCTCCACCAGCCAACCCCTCCCTGTCCCCGTACCCCCCGCAGCATTACGGCCGTGCCGTGCCATGCCATACCATACCGATCTCGGGGAACTCCTGGATCCGCATGCCAGAGAGCGGCTTGGGCTCACTGACCCGCAGGCTCTTCACCTCGGCGTCAGTGTTGTTGGAGATCTGGATCTGGACGGCCACCATGTGGGGGTCCCCTGGGAAGGGGCGGCGGCTGAAGCAGTACTCAACTGAGAGCCCCTCGCCTGCCATGCGATGCAGCAGTTCGTAGGTTCTCACTGCACTGAACACCGGGCTCAGCATCTGTGAGGGACCGAGGGACCGGTGTGAGCTGCCAACCGCCTCCCTGCAGCCCCCGCAGGTGGCAGGGGTCCCCGGAGCCCCCCAGGAAGGATGTTGGGGACACTTACAGCAGGTGCCAGGGATGTGTCGGTGAGCGTGAGGCCCTCCAGGTCAGTCACTAGACTGGTGGAGATGATGCTGCTGGAGGGGACGGGCTGGGGAGGAGGAGGGGTGACTGCAGGGTGTGGGGGGAGGAAAGGGTTAATGGAGCTCTGATAAGCCACTGCCCCATGGGGACAGTCTCAGCAGCATAGCCCCGTGGGGACAGCCCCATGGGGACAGCTGCATGGGGACAATCCTATGGGCATGGCCCCATGGGGAGAGCTGTGCCGGCACAGCTACCTGTCCCACAACCATCCTCTGGGGACAAGGACTGCTCACCTCACCAGTTCCCCTCCCAGCTCAGCAGCCCCCAAAAGGCCCTGCGGGACCCTGACCCCAGAGGGGTGGGTGCCCGTGCCTCAGTTTCCCCAGCACCACTGCGACAGTCATGCTGCGTGCCCCGGGCAGCCACTCACAGTCATCCAGGTCAAGCAGGGAGATCTCCTTGGGGCCGGCCCTGCTGCTGGGGGGCTGCAAGGGGGCACAGAGATGGGATGGGGGTGAATGGGGAGGTCTGGGGGTCCTTGCGCTGCCCCTCAGCCCAGCCCGGCCCTCACCGCCTTCCTCCGCTTGGCCTCTGCCTCAGAGCCAGAGTCGGAGCCCGAGGAGCTGCTCTCGGAGGCGCTGGCCTCCTCTGATGAGGTCTCAGCATGGCCCTTCCTCCCCCGCTGTGCCTTCTTCTTCTTGGCCTTCTTCGCCCCCTCCTCCTCCTCCTCTTCCTCGCTGGGGCTGCAGGGAGAGCCTGGCTCAGGGGAATGGGGCGGGGGTTTGGCCAGGGGCACCCTGCCTTCCCAGGGGGTACCTGCCCGGGGCTGCTTTCCGGGACCCTTCCTTCTCCTTCCTCTTTGGCCTCTTCTCCTCTTCCTCCTCCTCCTTGTCCTCTGACTGCTCCCCACTGCCTTCCTCCTCCTCTTCCTCCTCCTCCTCTTCCTCGCTGCCAGAGCTGGAGCTGCCGGAGCTGCTGGAGCTGCTGCTCTCCTCGCTGACGGACTCAGGCTCTGTGGGGGACACGGCTCAGCCCTACTGCTGCATCCCCCACATCCCCGCAGCTCCCTGCTGCATCCCCCTGCGTTCCCCCATCCTCCCACTGCATCCCACTGTGCCTCCCCCACCCACTGCTGCCTCCCCACTGCATCCTGCTGCTCCCCTGCATCCCTTACTGCATCCCCACTGCATCCTCCCACTGCATCCCTATGTCCTTCTGATGCATACCTGTGCCCCTCCACTGCATCTCACTGCATCTCCAGATCCTCCTACTGCTTCTCCACTGCATCCCCACATCTGCTGCCTCCCACTGCATCCCGCTGCCTCCCTGTGTCCTCCCACTGCATCCTGCTGCACCCCGCATCCCTCCACTGCATCCCCACTGCACCTCCGCATCTTCCCATTGCATCCCACTGTGTCCCCACAGCCGCCCACCATATCCCTGCTTCCTCCCACCATGTCCCAGCATCCCCCTGCCCCATCTCTCTGTGACCCCTGCCATGTCCCCACCACGATGGGATGTCCCCACTGCAGTGTCCCCTGCCCCATGCCCTACTGTGGTGGCACCTGCCTGATATCCCTGCCACAGTGACCCCTGCCCGATGCCCTGCCCTGCCACCGGGTCCTCACCACTGTCTGCCGACTCCGTGGGCCCCGACTCTCCCTCTGAGTCTGAGTAGAAAGGTTTCTCCACCTTCTCCTTCCTCTTCTCCCGGCTGGTGCACTTGGTCCACTCAGGAACCTGCTGGCACAGGGTTGATGGAGCGGAGCCATCGCCCATGGGAGCGGGGCCCAAACAGCTGCCCTTGTCCCCAAGCAAGTGTGTGGGCACCAGAGAGGGGACATGGGGCAGCTGAGCAGCACCTGGGCACCTTCTGGGGCTCTTCCAAGACCTCGAGGTGATGCCCCCACCTCAGCCTCCCCATGCACCCCAGCACCCCAGGGTGCTCCACGCACCTCCACGTTCCTCACAGAGGGGTCGGGAGCCTCATCTGGCCAGTCAGGCAGCTCCTGGTAGCCCACAGCCTTAGCATTGAGCAGGTGGGACAGGGAACCCAGCTGGAAATGGTCCCGATCTACAGCGGGACAAGAGGTGGCAGCAGCTCGGGGACAGCCATGCAGTACTGTGGTGACAGCTCGTGCTGTGTTGCCATGCCCTGTGACTGGGGGTGGGTACCTTTGAAGGAGGACTCCAAGATGGGAGCGGGTTTTTGGGCCAGGAAGAGCTTCTTGGCGTACTTGTTGAGGGCCCCACTCTTTTCGGTGGGCACAATGAGCTGGCGGATGAAGCGAGCCCGGTCGCGGATGTCATAATTCTGATCATACTTGGCCAAGTTGAGGACGTACTGGGTTAGCAGCTTGCTCTGCACCGGGGGACATGATCAGGGCCAGCCTCTCCCTCCCCGGTGGGGAAACTGAGGCATGCCATGGGGCCACATCCCTGGTACCTGCTTGGAGTTGGTCAGGTAGAGCTTAGCCGCCAGGTTGATGACCTGCAGCTTGACAATGTCCTCCTCATTGGTGAAGGACTTGGCCATCTTACGCAGCACATCGGGTGCGATCTTGGGCACGTGCTCACAGTACTCGCCAATGAGCCACAAGATGCTGGCCCGCGCCATCGGCACCTGCAAAATGCCCCTGGGCACATGACACCGCTGCCGCTCCCCCAGTCCTGGGGGACACGCAACGCCTCAACCCACCTGGATGTTGTCGGTGAGCTTGGCCATGTGCTTGATGATCTCGCTGTGCTGGGCCGGCTGCATCTGCAGCAGCTTTTTGATGACCACCACGGATTCAGCCACCACTAGCTCTGCAGCAGAGACCCAGCCTCAGCAGGGTGCTTCCCCAAGGCTGATGGAGCCCCTGTTTCACCCCCACCATGTGTGCTCACCATCCCGGTTGGAGAGGAGCTGGACCAGGCCGTTGAGGCAGGTGTCCCGTACTTTCCCGATGTTGGTAGCACAGCGCCCAATGGCTTGGATGGTGGCTGCCACAAAGTCCTTGTCCATGCTGCGGATGTAGGTCTGCGCAGGCATGGTGGGGACACACAACATGTCACCCACATGCCACTGCTAGGCATCACCCCAATGTGATCAACAAACATTGGGGCTCTTTGGAGCCACCCATGGGGTTGGCATGGCCTCAGTCCACTCCTCCTGGTGGGACTCTCCTCTGTCCCCTCCATGGTGGTGTTTTGACACCCAGAGCCATGCCAGAGTGGCACCCTGGTGGCCTCAGTATGGCCATGGCATACCTGGAACTCCCGCAGGATGGTGGAGATGTTGGTCTCGTTGGCCAGGTTGGTGAGGACCTCCAGCTGCAGGAAAGAGGAAGAGATGGCCAGCATGGGGACATGGTGCCAGGGCATGGGGTCCTTGCTGCCCTCCCGCCCTCAGGGCATGGTGGACAGCTACCGCAATAGGAAGGGCATCATGAAGCCCCAAAGCCACCAGTGACAGGTTCTGCCAGGTGTTTCCAACTCACCTTGAGGATCTTGATCTGCGTGGGGTCTGTGGAGCGGATGTAGAAGCTCTTCAGGTAGGGCTCAAACATCCCCTGCATGCAGAGCCAGCGGCGTTAGTGCAATCCCTGCTCTCCCCTTGCCGAGGCCACCTGCAGGCAGCTGGCCCTGGTGACCCTGCAGGCCAGCCCTCTTCCACTCCAGAATCAATGGGGCCAACTCCTCCCACACCGAGTCGGAGACTCACCCGCCGTTTGATGGACATGGTGGCCACATTCTGCAGCACAACATACTGCACCTCACTGTGGGAACAAAGAGGGGACCACCATCAGTGGGGCAGGGCTGGACCCTCCTCAGCAAGTCCCTGTGAAGATGGGGTAGGACCCACTACCCAGCTGGTGCCACCACAATGCTGCCACCTCATGTCTGGGCTGGGCTGGGCCAGGCCAAAAAGTCCTCTTTTTTGGCAATTTGCCCCAACCCGACATCCCTGCAGGGATGGGCTTTTTGGGGGTCGCTGCCAGGGTCTTGGGGGCTCCCTATGGATCCCACCAGCTGGGGTGGCAGGGTAGGGGACCACCGCAACCCGGGTGCCACAGACCTGTGACTCCGCAGGAGTCGCACCAGCGCCTTGGCGATGACGCCAACCTCTGCCTTGGGTGCTAGGTGGAAGTAGAGCTGTGCCACGGCCATCACCACCTGCAGGGACACAACAAGCATCACCCGGGGGACATGAGGACACTCTGAGGAATGGCTGTGTCCCCCAGAGCCCCACCCGGCAGCACCTGGAGGAAGCCTGACCCTAGGAATGCCCATCCCTGGGTCTCCATCAAGCACCCCCGTGGCTCCTTGGCCAGTGGGGACATCGTCAGCCCAGGCTGATGGACACCACCGGTGGCCTTGGGGGACAGATAGGGCTGGAGTAGGGGGCTCACTGCGGCATTGCGGCTCTGCAGCAGGGGCTTGGTGTTGCGCAGGAGCAGGCGGTGGTCAGGGTCCATTACATAGGGCTTGCGCTTGGCCAACGAGGCTGCCTCTGCCTTGGCGTCCTTGGTGTCCTCCTCCTCAGAGCCATAGAAAGCCTTCTCGGTGCTCTCTTCCAGCAAGGACTCCTGCTGGTAGGTGGGACACCTTGCACCCCCCTAAGAGCACCCCCCTTTACCCCACCTCCCCAGGGGGTCCCAGGGCACCCCAAGGCTCCTGGGGCACCCTGTGGCTCCCACACTCACGTTCTGGTTGGGGCTGAGGAACTGGGTACGCGCATAGCGGGTCAGCATGTTGATGATGACCACCTGCCCCCACTCCTCCACATCGATGAGTAGGTTGCAGAGCTTGCGGTAGTTCTTGTGGATGAGGTCAATGCGCTCTGGGCAGACCTCCTCGAATGC
Organism: Aramus guarauna; assembly: GCA_013400195.1. Taxonomy (NCBI): domain Eukaryota; kingdom Metazoa; phylum Chordata; class Aves; order Gruiformes; family Aramidae; genus Aramus; species Aramus guarauna. The sequence continues at coordinate 98,202 of VXBL01009979.1, forward strand.
CATCACCACGCTGCCGGCCACCAGCTGTGGAAGAAAAGCCCAGGGTGACTGACTGGGGTGGTGGCATCTTCATCGTGACGCTGGCTTGATGGGGATGGTGGCATCCCTGTGAGGATGCTTGATCAGTGGGAACAGTGGCATCCACACGAGGAAGCTGGGTTGGCAGGGATGGCTGTATCTCTATGAAGATGCCAGCTCAGTGGGGACAGTGGCATCCCTGTGAGGATGCTGGTTGGGTGAGGATGGTGTCTTCCTCATGGGGATGCCGGATCAGTGGAGATGGTGGGATCCCCACAAGGATGTTGGCCCAGCTCTGCAGGGATGGCTGCATTCCTGAGAGAATGGCAGTTTGGTGGAGATGTCTGCATCCTCGTGAGGATGGCTCAGTGGAGACAGCAATGTCACTGCAAGGATGCCTACTCTGCATGTATGGCTGCATCCCCACGAGGACAGCAATTTGATGGGGACATCTGCATTCCCATGAGGATGCCGGGTCAGCGGGGATGGTGACATCCCCAGATTAAAAGGCAGGGGAGACGTGGCACCCCGCTCACCGTGGTCTTGTCTGCCAACAGCTTCTCGATCACTTCAATGAGCTGGTCCTTCTGGTCTGAGTCGAGGCTGCAAGGGAAGAGCAGGGCAGGTGCAGCCGGATCAAACTCTTCCCCATCCCTGCCTGTCCCTGCCTGCACCAAGCAGCTGTGCACCCCAGCACCAGACCCTTTTTGGTACCCTCAAAATTTAGCAGCTGACCCCTCATTACCTGTACAGCTTGGGGATGGCGTGGGCGGCCGTCTTGCGCACGTACGGGGACATGTCTGAAGCGGCCTCCTTGATGGCCAACATCATGATGGGCACGATGATGGGCACGCGGATGCTGGAGAGGACCCGCAAGGCGCTGGCACGGATTAGCTGGTTGGGATCCTGTGGGGACATGCAGGGGGTTGCAGCGTTGCAGTGGGGGGGCTCATTGTTCCCCTGACCCCTCTCTGGGTCCCCAAACCAGCTCACCTTGAGTCCTCGCTGGAAGGTGGAGATGGAGAGCAAGGCCAGATCCTGCTGCTCCTCTGCATAGCGCACCAGGTAGACGTACACCAGCTTTTTGACCTGTGGGGTGAAAGTGGTGGGGCTACCTCAGAGCTCCCCAAAACCCAGCCCATCCCCAAAACCCTCCTGCAGGAGAGGCACCAGACCCTGGAGACACCCATGGGTGCTACCGGGGCCACCCAAGACCTTCCTCACCTCAATGTTCTTGCAGGCGACATTTTTCACCACAGCTGGGAAGAGGTCGGAGGCGTTTTTTCCCCGGGCGATCATCTAAGGGGTAAAGGAGCAGCATGATGCACGTTGGCCATGACGGCACAGCACGGCACGGCTTGCTCGGCACCGGCAAGTGGTCCCCACCAGTGGCAGCAACACCCACCGCCACGATCCTCTTCATGGCCTCCAGCTTGAGCGAATCCTTGTTGCTATCGAGCATCTCCTTGAGGTCATCATGCCTGCACCATGCCAGGGGAAAAAAAATTCCCCATTTGCTATTTTTAGCCTAAAAATGTCTTTTGTTTTTTTCGCTCCCAGCCTGCCATCAGGCTGGCAACCCAACCCTTTGCCATGCAATATTTATGGGGACAGGAGTTGGGTTACAGCCAGGTGAAAGAGGAGCCGGAGGGACCGGTGTGGTGCTAGCACCCAGCTCTGTCCCCATCCCAGGCGCTGGGATGAGGACCCCATCCCAGCCTGGCTGTGACTGTCACCCCGGGATGTCCCTAGATCACTTCCCAGGGAACAGGTGCCCATCACCCACTCCATCCCGGCCACCAGCCCAGCTTGGCTGGGTGTGCCTTGTCCCCTCCTGGGCACGGTGACATGGATGCACCGCTGTGCCCCGACACAGAGCCCTTCCCTAGTCCCCTCCCTGGGATGGGAAAATGCCACCACCATCCCCTCATATAAGGCTGGTTGTCACCACTGACCCCTCTTCTAATGGACGTCCATCCCCACCAAACCATGGGGGACCTGCGAGGCTGCGTCCACCCACAGCAGCTGGGGTGGCACCCATGGGACGATGCTTGGCCAGAGCCACCATTGCTGGAGGGTCCCGGGGGGCTACTTGGGGGGGTCTTACCGCGACGGTGGCCCGGTGCTGGTGGCCACCACGGGCTCAGGGCCGGCAAGTGGCTGCAGCTCGTCGGCTCGCAGGGCGCTGTAGCAGGCAGGTTGTCTGGCCTCGGTGGCCAGCACCGGGCTCGTCACCTCCTCAGCCGTGTCACCGCCCACCAGTGCTTTTGGCTGTCCGGCCGACCCTGCCGGTAGCTGCCGCAGCAGCTTCTGCACTGGCGGCAGGGACAGCATGGCTTCAGCTGGGGCTGGAGGCCCTGGGGACGGTGGCAGGGCTGTGGCCCCGCTTCTCCTCCCGGCACCACTGGCTGAAACCTGATGCTGTTGTTGGGGTTGGGTTGCAGCTGTGATCCTGATGCCCTTCCCGGTGGATGAGGCCACCCCAGGGTGTCACGTGCCAAGTGACACCCATCCCAGGGCTTGGTGACATTACACAGAGCTCCTTCCCCAGGTGCTTTGAATGGCTCAGTCCTGGCCAGGGACCCACGTCACGATGGGACACCCATCTGGGCGGTGGGGTGGCACAATGGATGCCACCATTGTGGCACCATTGATGATGAGGTGGCAGGATGGGAGACCTGTGGGTGTCCCACCTGGGTGATGGGGTGGCACCTGTGGGGCATTTCTCTTGCCCCATGTGCCATGCATGTCTCGTGGTGATGGTGACAGATCTGGTGTGGCTACAAGGGGACGCGCTCCGGGGAAGGGCAGCACGCAGGTGATGGGGACACCGCCATACTGTGGGGACACTGACAGCGGGCAGGGGTGCGGGACACTGCCAGATTGGGGGACACTACCAGGGGGTCAGGGAGGGGGGACACTGCCAGACTGGGGGACACCACTAATGGATCAGGGTTGGGGGGACACTGTCACACTGGGGGACACAGCCAGGGGTAGGGAGCGTGACGGTGCGAGACAGGGGTACGCTGCT
>VXBL01009982.1:0-97864 GCA_013400195.1 Aramus guarauna
TTATTTATTTATTTATTTAGTAAGGAACAGACGGGAAGGTCACGGAGCCCGGTGGCCGAGCAGGGAAGTCGCCGTCCTCTTCCCCCTCGGCCCCCCTCAGCAAACTACTCCGTACCGAAATCCGGCACTTCGCGGAGAGGCGACCCGGGGCCAGACATATTAAATACATACTTTGTTAGACCGCTTATATAAGACTTGGTTTATTTAAAGTTGGAACAAAATGGAGGAAGAGGGTAAAGAGGAAACTCTCCCGGCCTGACTTACGGGTGCTTTCAGCCAGGTGTGTGAAAACACCACAGTGCCACAAAAGTTACCTACAGCTCCATTTCCCCCCAAAACCGGCCGGGCTCCCCTGGCCTCCGTCGCAGCAGCACACCCCACGGCCTCCGCCCCACAGCCCCCGGGCCCGGGTGTGACCCCCGCACCCACCGGCGAGCCCCACACCTGCCACAAATCCCAGGCGTCCTGGGCCTGCGTCGGCACAGCAGTCCCAAGTATTTATCCCCCGAAAGACTCGAAGGAAGAGCGTGTCTTGCAACAGGAGTAGAAATCACCAGTAAGAAAGTACGTGAATAACAAAATGTTTCCTCTTGTACACAAATCCCAGCGCTTCTCCTTTTTTAAAATCACTTATTCCTTTAAAACGTCATCAAATTCCTGGGCCTTTCTACAGTGGCTTTGCCTATTTATAAATTCGGGGAGGAGGTGGGGGGAATGTGGGACAGCAGTTTCTTTTTGTTTTTATTTAAATCATCAGTAGTATTGCAGCAGGATTGTCAGCTGCTGTATTATCAACCAAATTGCTTCAGAGAAAAAAAAAAAAGAATTATAAAAAGAATTTCTTTAAAGGGACACTTCTCAAGGCTGGTAGAGCTAAAATTAGACTTGCCAGCTGTGTTTTGGTTTGTGGGCACGTGCTTGCACATGACAGGAACATGGAAATATCACGCTTTACTCTGGCAGTTTGCTGTTCTCGTAAGCAGAGGGTTTTGTTATGGATTCCTATAGCTGCCCCATAGCCGGTTAGTTGATGAGCAAAGGAAACCAGCTGAAGGAAATGGGCAGTGTGCGCAGCCACACGTGTGCTCAAAATACTGCCTATGTATCGGTGTATACTACACATACACTGCTCTTTCATCACCAGGCATTAATAATTATTAATTATTGGTATTTAGGTACCAGTCCTGTGCCATACACTGGGAAAAACATGCCATGCTTACACAGGTATTTTCCCCCTCTTTCAGGAGAAAAACTTTTGCAAAAGGAGTGCTCTGTTCCCAGAGCACTGTACAGGCATTAACCGGTCACTCTCGCCCGTCTGGAGGAGCACTGTGGAGCACTACCACCACCCCAGCTTCCGAACCTGCCAAAAGATTCAGAAGAAAGGCCAGGTTGGGTAAACTACTGAGTATTTTCAATTCCTACTGAAGTCCAAGCTGGCCAGGACCGCGTGGTCCCTCAGCAGCTGAGAGCAGAGATGAATGAAGAAGAAAGATAGGAACGGGAGGAGAAGCCTGCAATTCCCGGCTCGCAGCCCTACGGTTTATATTGCTGCTCAGCTTTAAATACGCTGCCTCTCATGGTAGTGCGTGATACTCCAATGATACTCTTGCTTACACTCTTTTTTTTCTCCCTCCCCTGCTTTCCCCGAGGGTGAAATAGACTGTTTGAGGGTTGGTATCTGCAGAAGTGAATAGTGATTACTTTATGGTACGTGATACTTGGAGCCTGACAACTTTCAGATTGTTCTTTCAACTGCCAGAATTAAGTTGTTGTGCTTCTCTCCCCACCTTCTCACTTTTCCCTCAGGATATTAACGCAGTTTTTCTTGCTAAGCGGTTTGTGCTTGTAGAAATGGATGTAACCAGATTTGGGGGAAGAAAGAACCCGTGTGTACAGGGTGAAATAAAAAAGACGTGCTAAGGAAGTAGAAACCTGTACGTTCTGGCCAAGAGATCTACCTGAACATGCCAGCTCTGCTGTGGCCATTATTTTAAGTCCAAGAAGGACCATTTTGGCTACGTTGCCTGACTACTGTGAGTATTTCACATCATGCCGTAAAATTTCAACACCAGATTTCCACGCCTCCCCATCAGCCACACCGGCCAGTAGCGCCAGCAGTTCTCGCAACTAGGAAAAGGTCAGGAGCTGCAGGAGAAGCCGGACTGCTACCTGAGTGGGTGGCAGCTCCACCTTCCTCCTGCTCTCTCCCAGCCAAAGTCTTAAATAGGCAGATGGTTTGGGTTTCCCTTTTCACCTGTAATCCTGACGGGGTGCTGAGCAGACTCTGCTGTTTGTTCCGAGTGCTCAGCACCTTGCATGATTGAGCCTTCAGAGATGCAAGATAGAGTGGAGGCAGCAAAAATAGGAATTCAATATAAAAGAGTGGGGGGCCAAGGGGAGAAAATGGGAGGCAATATAGCGTAGCAAAAATGCAAATGAACAGCCACAAAAGCAGATTTAGATAGCACACAGCCTCTGAACAAATGCTAGCACTGGAAAATGGAAAATTTCCATTTGCAAAATACAGACATCAAAAAGATCATCTGTGACTCGGGAGCACACTGTTTAAATAGAATCCCCTTCATTTTCTGGCCTGTGCATTTGAATAACCAAATCCACTTGCAAACTGAAATAGCAGTTTGCCTACCGAGTGTTAAGTTTAAATGTTCCTCAAAAGAAAAGACAAGCTGTTCGATCCCAGTGAGCAACAGCGAGCAAACTTCACAACTTTTTTTTCCTCCTATTGGAGGCTCATTACCAAGCCCAAGCCAGGCCCATCCAGCGAGCGAGCCAAGTCCCAGCGCACCTGCAAAGGCACTGCTGCCACCGGTGTCGCCCGCCTGGGGGGAGAGCAATAAGGAACTCTGCAATGGGAAATTTAGAAATGGAATAAAATAGATGGGAACCGATCAACTGTAAACCAGACAGCCAAATACATTTGAAGGCAGGCGCCAGAGGATATTAAGTCAGCAACAACCAAAGCCGTGGATAAGAAACCCGGAGTTAACTGACAGGGAAAAAAAAAAAAAGAGAGAGAGAATGCTTCTCCTGGCAGCCTGAAGCACAAAAATTACATATGTTTGGATGTATTTTTACCTTTCATAAAATGCAGATTCCTTCATTCACAAAAAGTGAGTTAAAAGAAAAAAACGGACACCTAGTAGAAGAATGTAAATCAGGGGCTCTTCTTTGCTAAAATACAATTCTGCATACACTTCATTCTTATTTTTTTTGTTTTTTTAAGTAAGTTTTTTACCTATCCTATGAAAAACTTCTAAAGTCACAGGTATCAGAATGAGGGACTAATTCAAACATTTTCTAGCTCCTTGCTCTTGAAAAGCAGCAATACATATTCTAGAAGTAGTAAATTTTGAGAAAATTATGTCAAAATTGTCTAAGTCAGGACTCGGGAAAATTTGCTCGTTGGGTGGCAGAAATACAGCTACACCACCTAAAGCAATATAATCGGTTAAAGAAAAAAAAAAAGAACAATTATCTTGGGGTTACATTTTTGACACTGTCTTTCTGCTTTTATTCTCTCTATTTACTCATTAAAGCTATTTCAAAGGAGATCATAGTGATGCTTGACAGCTTGTTTACAATGAGTTACAAGAGGAATACTGATTTTATTTCTAGATCTGTCAGCTCCCTTCAGTCCAGGTACCTTAAAGCTATATTGATGAACACCGAATCTGGCTATTTAATAGTTCATTTATCAAGCTGATTTGCCTAAGGATAGCTAACTGAATTTCTAACAAGCGATATATCCTGGTGCAGCCATCAGTAAAGCATGTGATAACTGTGGGGGAGGTGGGGAGAAAAAGACACAGAGGAACAAACCACTTATCTTAACAACAACAGCATTAAGCATCTGGGATGGACAAAATCTCTCTGAGGCAGGGGACACCACCATTTTGAGATGTCCTCCTCTCACAGGAGACCAAACACCACCACGGGTGGCCTTCTCCACACACACACACCTCCCGCCCCCATAAAAAATGGGCCAGGTTTGCCATCCACGCTTCAGCTCTAACCATCGCAGCACCACGAAGTCTAGAACTAGGCAGAGCTACAGGTGGCCCAGAGTAAATCTGAAAGAGTTAATGTATGACATTTTGGACAACAGCAAAGGCTTGCCATCTATCTATCATTAGATTTCATTATTTTTCACTTTATCATCTTCCATCTTAGTACTATGGCTCTGGTGTTTTCATTGGTCCACTTTACATAGAGGCCCAATCCTAAAGGAAATCTTCAGACAGCAGCAAAGTGAAAAATTTTGGGGAAAAGTGAACAATAACTGATACCAAATTGTTTGTGGTTTTCATCTGATATAATCTCTTACCTGCACAAACAAATGAAACTAGCAGCCAGTTGTACAGACAGCCCAAAGTTACGCATTATAGTCCTCTTTCTGCAGATGTTGATGGATACAATCAAAGTTAATAATATTATCTTACTCTTTTGTCTACAGTCTGTTTCCTACACATCTCAGAGCACTTTGCAAGTGTTAATTCATTCTGCAATGCGGAAGAGAATTAAGTAACACGACCAGTCAATGGTGATGCCCTCGTTGTCACAAACAACAGTGAGTTCCTCTCCTCACAAACCCTCATTGCATGGTAAAGGCTGAAGCAAATACGACTGATGAGGAGAAGGACTGGTACTTCATTTCAGTTCTGGTGAAGGTTCACGAGGAGAGAAGGTGGTGCAATGGCAGAGAAATGCAGCGTGAAGAAAAGGGAGAGGAACACTGGCTGTAGCGTATGACTGCTGTACCCTTGGATAGGATCCCACATCAATAATTTCGGGCTTTCAGAAAACGCCACGATTTTGCACGGGTTAGAAGACATGCCTTTCAAAGGTGGTATTTTCTATAGCAGCTCCACATCACAAGTTAGTAAATATTGCGTCTGTTCTTGGGTCTAAACTCTTAGGATAAAAAGGGCAAACAAACCCCCAAACAGTAAGAGAAATAACCAAGGCCATTTCACTCTTGCAGCGTATTAACTTAATACTACCAGCATTAGATGTGGTACGATTTCAGAGGGAGAAAATTCTCCACTTCCCACCTTCCTCCCTCCAAAGTCCTGCTTACTAGTCACTTTCCCCACCCTCTGTTTACTTAAAATCAGATTGTAATCAGGGAACATGAGATTTTTCTTAGGGAAGTTTATTTCTGAAGGTAATGGGGAGACGTAAATATACCGCCCGTTTACTGAGGCTCATAAACACATGAGAACACAGGCAATTAATTGTCAGTGAGAGAGTTCCAGCGAACATGGAAAATCCTAGCTTTTTAGGGCATGTTTAACTGAATGTTCACCCATCATGTACTGAATTACTTAGTGAGATATTAATTTTGTGCTCCAGCTGAGGGTAATCACAGAACAAACTGGCATTATTCAAGTTGCTCTATGAAATTACAGCGAGGGTAAGCTTAAGAACAAAGGCCAGCGGGAGTCGAGCCTCTCAACTTGAAAGGAATTATCTTTTCCTCTAATTGAAGTGAGGGCTGTTTTGTTTTGTTTTTTCTTTCCTTCCTCTTGCTAAATTTCCAACAACACTCCTTGGCGGAAGGTCTCCTTGCAACGGGGCTATCGCGGTTAAAGGCTGGGAGCAGAGGCTCATCTGCCTGGGAAAGTTTACTAATGTAATTGCACCAGCATCCTCGAGTTATACCCGCCTAACGCCTCGTGTGGGCATTCTTACCCGGGAGCGATTTGCGCTGGGAAATGCCCGTATTTACCTAAGCCCACAGAGAGTAGGGGTCTGGGTCCCGTTTTCCAGCTCATGCTGCCCCTGTCCTACACCATGACCTTGGACAAACCACTTCTTCTTCTCCCTCCCCTCTGGCTCCGTCTCACGAGCTTCAACTCGGAACTCTTGGTGGCGAGAATAATCTCTGTGTTTTTACACTACCACAGGGAAACCTCGATTTTGGTAGGGCACCAAAACAACACATCATCAGAAATATGTAATAATGTATGTAAACAGCTTGTTCTTCCATCATCCAGACAGCCGCTGTTAGAGAACTCACAGGCTGTGGCATTTTTTTGCAGGGGAAAAAGTTAACAATAGGCAAGAATAGAGGGTCATTTCAGGCTACATTCCATCACTATCAAATATAATACTTTCTGCTTTCTCCATACTTATCCTCCCCAGCATGCCAAGACACATTGCTGCTTCTCTCTTTCATATCTGGCAGGCTTATTTGCCCACTAAAAAACTCTTCATCTAATGCTGGCTGTAAATGAGGCCTGAAGGAGCCTTTGCTAATAATTTCTATTTCATCTGCTAATAGACCCCCTTCTAAAATGCAGTACAATTATGTCACTACCCTTGCATTTTAGCCCAAAACTTCATTCAAAAGTGTTTGTAAGAATAATTTTTCATTAGGACTATTGCAAATTTTACAGTTTTGATGAAATCTCAAAATATGATCTTTCTTTCATTTTAGTTCAAATCTCGATTTTTAATTTTTTCACACAAATTCTGCCTCAACTCGACTGCAATAAGAATTTCCCTACTTGGTCCCCCTGAAAAAAGGAAAAATCAAAGTCTAAAAAAAAGTGTCTAACATGTTTTTAAAGATATCTTAAGCAAAAATTCTCTTATTTTTTTTCTCTACATATGTAGGAAAATATTGTTTAGGAATTACACAGATGCCACTATTTAAATCAGTCTCTAGGGAAATGTGTTCATCAGTTGTTTGGTTTTAATTCACGACTGGGAAAAGCAACCTGCACTTTAGCTTGCTCCAGTAAGCCCTACAGTAATTCAGAGTCTATTTAGTCCAAAGTATTTTATAAATAAAGAAAAAACACAGGTTATGAGAAACCGTAATCTTCAGCCATACAAAATGCTATTTTTCTCCTTCTCACCTAAACACAATTGGGAAGTGAAGTGGAAAGCGTATAAAAACACTTACTAGGACCTCTAGTGCCTTGTTATCAACACGTAAAGCTTCCCCGTGACATTACAAGAAAAATTATAAGTGTCCACTAAATATGGAATCAAAAGATTGCGTGTAACGATTCCCAACAGAGGGGGAATTTCCGGCTCTCATCCAGATAGGGAGAACATGCATAGCAAATGGAGAAGTGCAGTACTGGGAGCTGGGTACAAAGTGCCACGTGCAGGTAAGCTGGAGACTCAAACCAATTCTCCATTTTTCAAATCAGTTCACTCTTTTATAGGAATAATGGCATTTTTTTGTAACGGACAGCTTCCATTTACCACAGAACCAATGCAACCTGCCGTGCAAAATCAAACCATATGTCACACCGGATTACTGTCCATCATAACGAAAAAAAAATGTATTGAACTGAATATATTTGGTTCAGGAAATCTGTATTTTGTCAGCTGCAGTATAGCTCATTGTCCATTAAACAGTGCCGAGCCCATTCTGAACAGAGCACACTGTAGAAATGTTTAACCTCCCAATCCTATACTTGTCAACTTTCTAGAACAAAAGGGAGGGTGATACCTGACATCTAACAAAAACAGAGTTAGCACTGCCACTTTCCTGCACCAGAGAAATTCTTTGGGTGAGAGATCATTTATTTCCTGCGAACAGACAAATGCTAATTATAGCTCAAATCTTCCCTCTTTTTTTCCTATACCATTTTTTTTTCCTTCTCCTTCCTCCCCTCCCTGGTGCATCTTTTCTTCACTCTTGTTCATCAAATATCTTTTGCCTTCACAAAAAATCTCATCAAATCTCTACATTCTCCTTCATCTAAAAGTTATCTGTTTTGAGAATAATTTGCCTGCCTTCTTTTATATATTCCAGCTGGAGTTTTTAATAAAGCACAGGGACTCAAGGCTACTGTATTTTTATTAGGAGATGGTGGAAACTTTATAATGATTTCTATTCACATTCAGCAAATGCTCTTCCCTATTGTTCTACCCTATTCACCTCTCCCAACATCCTATTCCCAAATCATTTTTACTCTGTAATCCTTCATCCATTTTGTCTCCTCTTCAGTCCTGTCCCCACCTAACCCTTATCTTGCCAGCACAAGTACTTTCCTTTTCTTAACCTTTTCTCCCTGTTTTGTTTTGGGGTTTTGTGGTTTGTTTTGGGTTTTTTTTTGTTGCCCTGATTCCTCAGTCCTAGATGCTTTAGGCTCCAATGATACTTTCTTTGCTACATCACAGCTCTTTGAATGTAGAACCAAAATATTCGTGGGGCAAAAAAGATACCACTGAGCTGTTCTTTTTAACTTGAAATCTGTCCTGCTAGGTGGGAGGAGAAAGGATGGTGTGCCATAAACATGCCAGCTGAGGCGCCTCAGCAGGATTGAGGACAGAGTTAGGAAGTTTAAAACATAGTAGAAGGTGAGGATATTAAGTTCATTAATGGGAAGACTTGGGTCTCATAAACTGAGGAGCCAATCAATCTCACCTCTTACTGACTTCTTTTCAATAAAGGGATTTAAAGAAGCTCCTGCTAGTATAGATGTAAGCAGCTTCCCTTCTCCTCACAATTGCAAGTTGCACACCCCTGACATCCACACACTTGTCTTTTCAGGGTCCTACGGCAGCAAAATACATCAGCCTAAAAACATAAAAACAGTCTGCCAGAGATTTCTCACCTCACATACAACAGGGTAAGAATGACAAGGAGAAAACACTGAAAGTGAGTAGGAGTGAAATATTAATCTTTTGATACAGTTTTTCAGCTGAAATACTGACCTAAGTTCAGTCTGCAGATAATTTGAGGTTTAGCCATTCGGTATGTTCCCAAGCAAAGGTAGATGTTTCTGTACTGTGGAGAGGTTGTAGGAGAAAAAACCAACAACTTAATTTCATTTAATTTGGGAGTTGTGTTTTAGCAATTGACTTTTTTTGTGCTAGTCATCTTACGTGAATGTTTTATCGGAAGGGCCAGCAGCTTTCTGTCACTATGGTGGTTTGACATTTCCCATGATTTGAGACCTCCATTTGAGTGAACTACTGGATTGTCAGATCTCTACCATTTCAGTTGAGCATTTCCATCCTATACATCACGTCTTCATTTTGAATTCGTGGTGAGAAATTTCAGTCAAACCATTTGTCCTCTTCTTGTTTCTCAAGAAAGATAGGAGATTTTTTCCTGTGATGGAACAAAGTGGTGCCAAATGGAGGCAAAAATGTCCACGATCATCCAGCTGCTTCTCCTTGGATAGTGGCTGGAAGGAGCTCAAAGGAAGGCGCAGTTTCTTACTACATGTGGAAAAGGAACCTGAAATTTGGCCACATGGGTGAGTCTTTCTGCTAGGTATGTGCCTTTTGCCTTTCTTGTGAAAACTTCTCAGATTTGGTCACATGAGAAACATCTGAAATCACATAGTCCCTGCATGCTCAGCAAATACCTCCCTGGAATTTCTATACCTGCTTCCCTCCCAGCTCCCGTAGACCTCTGCAGACTGACAGGGAACGGCACCCACCTCCCTCTCAGCTGAGGGGAAGCGTGCGCACAGAAACAGGAGCCGTGCAGGGCAGCGCTGGTCTCACCTGAGCAGCACAGCATGAGGCATGGATCGCAGAGGCAGCAGGAGATGCTGGTAGTACTGTGGGGTATTGCATTATTTTTGCAATTATGATACCGCTGTGGTGCTGGGATATTGCTCGTCGCTCACTGGGATAAGGAGCTGTGGAGGAGGGAGCAGCAAAGGAGACTGAAGAGTAAAATGGGGGATATGCCTCAGTAATAGGGGTAGATGAGGACAATACATCAAGGCACTGGTGCTGTAAGAGGAGCCCAGGGTGAGTGAGTGCTACAGTCCAGAATGGAGAAGAATCAAATGGGGAGCTGGAAATACCTGTGCAAAATGGGACGTGAGATTAAGAATCGAAGAAAGATTAAGAGCAAAAAAGCAGCAGCGATGGCAGCCAGGTAGTTAAGAAGAGCCAAATCGATTTGGGGGCCTAGACAGGACAAGAGAGGAGCCAAAATGGATGAGAATGGAAGGGGCAGAGACGTGTATGAGAAAATAAGAGGACAGCCTTTCCCCTCTGCATCCTGTCCGTTAGCTCCAAATTCCTGATGTTGACCACTCCCCTGTTGTCAACAAAAATCATCTATGCCCAGCTGCAAAATGATCCAGCCCCTTCTAGCACTGGTCCACACAGACGATTAAAATCTAATGCTGCTAGACTCTCTCCATGTCTCTGTGATAAATAGAAAGATTTCAACCTTGCTGACAATCCATTTGTCAATATGCCATGGGATGGCATTTTCAGGTTCTTTTTTTTAAAAGCTAAAACCTTTTTTCACACATAAATTAAATTAAAAGAACAAGGGGGAAAATTCCATGTGATCCCACATTTAAGGTTAATGAGTAATGGGATAATTATAATGAATAATAAAAAGATAATGAATGTTCACAGAGAAACCCATTACAACTGCGTAGACAACCATTACTCTGTAATTTTATACCTTTTGAACACTTGACTTTGCAACCTTAATGCTTTTTTAACATTGTTTTTGCCTCTGCAATGATATATAACAATCTCCAGATACCATCTGCAGTCTTCATATTTCCTTGATCTCTTTCGAACAAATTTTAGTACTGGGTATGAGAAGAGGCGAGTGATTACCTCATTGAGCAAGAGCCAGGAGACGAAGAGGGATGCATTTGGTTGTTTCCTCTCCGCACATTCATAATTCCTATCGCAACAGCTGGGACCACGCTATGAGCTCTTGGGCTTGGTTTGTCTGCTTTAAAGCCTTTGTGCTTATGACAGTTCTGTCAAAATTTCTTGATTCGGCAGTTTGCTTCTCCCATTGGTCTAACAACCGAACCCAAGTTAATGAGGCTTCAGGACACAATTAAATATTTAATGGTTCAGTTAGGGTTGGGGCCAAAAGCATGGCATCAACCATTTTCTTGATTCCTTTTCATCTGATACTGTGCCGATTACTTTAGTTGTACATGCTGTCCTTCACTGCTGGGCCCCTGCTTAGATGTGGTACCAGCCACAATTTTCTTAATTGGGAAGAGGCGTTGCACGCTTACAGGCTATCATCATCTTTCAAGTTTACTGCTAGGAAAAGCCAATATTAACAGGGGCTGCTTTTGCATTTCATCAGGCATTACGCATTTTAGCTGCAAATATTAGGTCTTAGCAAGTTCTTAGCTCTTGTTTCCCAAGTATCATAATATTAATAAATGCCCCATAGAACTGTCCCAACTCCTTGTCAGTCTAGCGACTCTGGGTCATCTTAAAGCTGCTGCAAGTCCCTAAACATCTGAATCATTCAGACTGGAATCCTAATGTGTACTGTGTAACAACCATCACTACGCTACCTGCATGCTTATATGCAGGTGGTTCTCTTGGCAGCTGAGATTTCTATTTGTAATAAAAGAAAAAAACTGTTTGCAGTAAAGAGCAGACACTTTGGGGGACCAGCTCAGTGACTCAACTACCTGTGGAGCACACGTTCTCGTTTCCAGCTGCATGACCCTGAAGAAGTCATTGTAGCCTGAGTGGAAGAGGGGAGTTAACACCAAATAATATTAGATAAGAGCCAATCTCTACTCAGCACTCTTCAAACAGCAAGAGAAACATGTCTTAGGTGTAAAGTGAGAGATCAAGTAGGAGGAAACTGTAGTGAAGAATGATAGGGCAAATGCAAGACCCTCTCTGCATGCCTCTCTGAATTGGTCTTTTCTATTATTAAGTTCTTGGCTGCAAGAGAAAGGTGACAGAGATCCCATGCTCTCACTGTCACAGCAAGTCATTCACTTGTTCTTTGACATTACAAAGAGCAGTATATGAGCCTCACAGTATTTATATCTCTAATTTTATGCAATAATTTAGTTGTCGCGTCCTTGCATGAAGGAAACACAGTAATACCTAATTCAAGAGCTAGCCTTGCGACAGCACTAACCAGAAAGGCAAAAAAAAAAATCAGTTGATCTATGTATACTTAGTTGTATAACTCCTGTAAAGATGAATGAAAACAGAGACTCTAAATTCCAACACGCTGCTTTCAAAAGGACAGTCTCTGAACTGAAATGACTGACAGCTTTCTATATACAAACACTTATACACACGTAACCCATGATCCAAGCAGGCTGGTAGATGACAGTGTGCCGTTGCACGCTCTGGTCCCACAGGACTGTCTGGAAGCAGTTTGACCCGGTTCAGCAGAACTGTCTCTTAAACATCGCAACCGTTTCCTGAAGCAGCTATTAAAAACCACTTCCAGCAGCGGACTTTGCAAACTGCGTGCCCTGCCACTCGCTCCAGCTCCCCCAGGAGCCGCAACGCCTGTGGCTCTGCTCGTTGTGTGGCTCTGGTATACCTTCAGTGCTCAGTCCCCAGCTCTGGCCTCCTCCTTAGAGCTGGCGGTTGTTGCACGTCTGCCAGCATGAATACCAGTGCCTTTTGGCCGGGGAAGAGGTGTCATACCAAGCCCAGGATTTCTGGAATATGATACTAGGATTTCTACATTAGCCTGATGGAGCTTCTAAATTTCCACCATAGTCGCTTTACATAACACAACAGAAAGTATATTAAAAGGCGAATTGCAAAGTAAACAGCTAAAATTTCTGGACCATCAGAATTAAGACTGCTTATTCCACTTGAACTACCCCCTTGAGCCTCTTCATTAGAATAAAATCTGCAGAACTACATCTAATTCTAATGTGAGGCACCCTTGCCTTGTTCTTAGTGTTGGATGGGCATTGCTAACCAAATGACAAAATATTTCATATTTTATTTTCTCATCACTTTTTAATACTATACCATATTTACTGTAAAGCATTCAAATTCTGCTCTGAAGACAGAATTATTAATGTTTGCATAGACTTGCGAGCAGGTGTTTTTCGCTACAGTGACAGCATGCTTTATAACACATGTAAATTATCTTCCTAACACCTGAGGAGATAGAGAACTATGTTCATCTCCAGTTAACAGGTAGGCAACTGAGGCACATAAAAATTAACTAAAAAGTCAGCACTGGGTTTTGGTGCACATTTGGAGGAAGGGACCACATTTTCAAAATACCGTGCATCATATAGCGCAGTCCTGCTAAAAGCCCAGGCTTCTGCCCGGAGACGTATGCTCATTGCTCCCAACTCGTATGTAAACTGGAGGTTTCAGGTAAGCCATCCCTGCAATGGCTTCTCCACAACATTAAAACCTGCAGCTCCTTCTCAAAAAGATCTCTGCCACAAAGCTAATAGAATGATCGGTAGCAACAAGACTTTCCCGTCCTCCCCTGTGGGCTCAGCCCACCGAACTGCAGCAGCGAGCCCCGTGGATATCCTGGCAGCAGAGAGACCTGCTGAGCCTTGGCAGGCAGGTACTGCTCCAAGCCTCGGACCCGCATGCTAATCTCAATCTTCTTGCTCAGTAAACTTAATCCTACTTTTACAGCAACCGAAAGGAAAGATTTTTAATGGGAAAGAATGGGGAACCTTAACAAAAGCAGTTCCATCATCCCTTTCTATATTTAAAATTAATGATACTGAATTGTAAAATTATCAGAGAATGAAGCAATAATTTTACGGAATAGAGAGCTAAAATAGACTCCAAAGGATTAACATCCACAGTAGATTATCCCCCTCCATACTAAATTGGGTAATGGATTTCTCCAAATAGGATATTTCTTTATAGCAGAAGCATGAGATACTCTTTATAAAAAGATCTGTAATATCTTACTTTACATATGCCTTTTGTTTTCTTTTGCTATTTGCTACAGTCGTTTAGAAGTAGTGATCTTGACTGATGATACGGGTGCAGATTCTTATTGAGATGTCTTAATATAATGGGAACACACAAGCCACACGTGATCTTGTTCGGAAAGATAGAGCAGAGTTCTCCGCTTGAAGATTTCTGGTCACTAATGGAGTCGTGTGGGACTCAAGTAAGCAAAAATAGCATTGTGGTTAAGAGATTGGACTAAACTTGGAAGATATCTTCTGGTTCCTGGCTCTGCTGCTGACATCCTGTGTGTCCTTGGATAAACGCCTCTTGTGAGGCTAATTTCATTTATGTGCTCATGTACATAGTAATGAGCCTCATAAACAGCCTATAAATATAATCACTTGAAATCATTTTTAAGGTACAATCTCTCATATTCAGTGAGAGATTTCATGTTCTCCTGGGAAATGGGAAAGCGTTTGCTCGGCTAAAGCCATGAGATGGATTTGGATCTATCTCAATTTCAGTGGCATCTGTGTGCACATTTAAATTTGGCACGTGCAGACCATTACGATAAAAAAGAGTCTGCATTATTTGCACTATTTCTCATTTTCTTTCTCGGACTGGGATTGTTCCCAGTTATAGGAAGTCGGACTGTAGGAAGCAAGGAGAAACACACACATAGATGATGATATCTTTGAAATATGCACTGGCTCTGTGTCCTTTTTGTTCAAAATTCTTGGAAACATCCTGTAAAAATCTGTGTGCATGCACAACAGTTGTAATTATTCACACAGACCCTACTGTAAATCACAGACTCATATGTACATCTGGAAGTTACACGTCTCAACACACACAAGGCATGTAGCTATACAGTTCACAAGTAAACTTCTACAGGAAGGGTGGTCCTAGAGCAAGCGCAGATCTGCCAAATCTGCTAGCTGGGGTGGTATTTCACCAATCGTGGTGCACGCTACTGCTTTGCTGCTTCAGGGGAATCGTTGGTGCTCTGGCAGCTTCTGCTACAGACATCCAGAAATCTCAGGTAAACAACTGCTGCTTGCAGCAGGTCTACGTCAGGCGGGCAGCAAGTGCAATACCTGCACCCTGGGACTAGCCGGCAAACACAAACTGTGTCAAGGTTAGACCACCATGATACTCTCCGTTTTGTTTCTCGATCCCTATTCAGCCTCTTAAACAAGAATGATCTCCTCCAACATCTATCTTTACACAGTTGTTGACACTCCATGGCTCAGATAAAGCAAAAAGTAGTAGCAATCAGTAAATCACACAAGTACATTTTATAAGTCTGCACATACCACCTATGTCTAACATAGATTTTGCAGAAGTATGGCTACCCCCTCGCTAAGGTAGATGTGCCTTACCTGGGATATGGCATTACAGAAACTTTGTCTTTTTTGTTTTAACTTAATATACTCAGTTAAAAAGCTATGCACATGCAGCCATTTCTGTATGGATTATTTACAGGCAAAACAGTGTCTGTGTTTGAAAACTCACTCCATCAGGAATATGTTGGCCATAAAGCAAAGAGTTTCGTAATATGAAAGGGTAGCTGAAGATACTCCTGATGATAAGCTAGGAACTAGTGTTCATTATTCATTTGTAAAGTAATTATTGTTTCCCTTAAATCTCTGTAGCATTCCTTGCACCACGCTACTGTTTTCAAATAACTAGAAATGCCAATACCTTAATGAATCAAACTACTACTAAATAGCTTAAGATTGTTAGAATGCCAAAAAATTATCAATTTCTAACATAAAAGGGAGCAGGCAAAAAAGACAAAATTAAGGACATAAGCAAGAGATACCTGCTATCTCCAAATGAAAAGCATCTGTTTAGATGAGATGCAATGCAGCTAGAAAACCCGTGACTGCAGTTTCTACAAGAGCTGATAATTCAAATGTGATCACATATATATAAGAAAAGCAAGTACATAACTACCGTGTTAGGTTTGTTGGTTTCTTTTCTGGATGGGAGCCCTAGCGTATTATAGTTACTCAACTGAATTCAAGTTCATTTAAGGGTAAAAGGTATGTTTCTGGAACTACCTTTGCTTTCTGGTGTCTCGGAGAATTAACAGCCTTAGCAAGTAGGAAAAGAGTCTTACCAAGCAGCACCCTTTTGTAAGGGAAAGGAGAGAAGACATGAAATGAAGAACCAGTGTCCTCTCTCCTTGCCTCTCAGGAACAGTCTGAGCTGTTTGTTAAATGCCTCAGCACTGGGATGTCTCGGAAACAATAAGGCCGGTGGCAAAGCAAGAATCTTGACACTCCCAAGAACTTGTTAATTTTGGCAAGTAAGTTATGTCTGGGGAGCTGAAGTGGAGAAAATGAGGATGTAATAATGTTGCATTGCAATATTATAACATTATGAATAACATTCATAATGCCATCGGATACCTTCCAAAAGAAGACTACTGATATAGAAAAAAAAAAAAATTATTGGCTCATATTTTATTAAAGCTGAGGATACAGTGACAGCTCAACAGTAAACTGTATGTAACAATTACTCAATAACAGGCTGTACAGCAAGCTTGGATAGTTTCTTGCTTGTATCCTTTTGGCATTTTTGTGTGTGTGTGTGTGTGTGTATTGTAGAGACAAGGGCATTGCTCATGTTCACTAAAATACCTCCAACTACATACAAGCTGTGATCAGTATCACATTTACCACTGTCTCACACTGCCCCTATATTGCTATTTTCTATTTTTCAGGGAAATACATTTAACATACATGCACAGATTAAATCCAAAACGAGCCTTAAATAATCTTGTTCAGGGCAACAGAGAATAATGACTGTGTCTTCAATGAGAGGCATAATTACAACAAGCTGTCAAAGGAAACTTTAAGAAGGTTTGGGGGCAGGGGGAATTAAAAGCTATTTACCTCTATCAAAGCAGAATGAATAAGGGCAATGAGTAATAACCCTGAGAAAATGACAACAAAGGGGAACATTCTCAGCACCATGAGTGGGAAATTAATCAAGTCCCTCTTTTGTTAACAGGTGTTACACAATAAATTCCCTGTGTTCCACCCTGAAAAAGCATCCTTAATATCAGAAAGAAAAAAGTTCTAAGAAGTAAACAAGAAAAATGCAACCTTGTCCTTACAATGCATCGTTCGCAAATGTCTCAAAGCACCTTTCAGTTCAATACAGTAAAAGAAATAGGGAAGCTCAGTATTTTATGGCATTTTGATTTAAAATTATGGAGGAAATACAATGTCCTAAATTAACCAGTAGGTAATGGATCCATGACTATGAGATCCATTTGGACAACACCAAATGATTTTCAGGAAGCTTCATGTAACAGCTAACAAAGTATTGGTGTGTCTACTGGAGATACACAAGCTTGGACATCTTGATTACATCTACAACACCTCAGTCCTCTAAGCCAGGGACTACTTAGTTCAAGTCAGAGCAGCACAATGCAGTTGTGTAAACAGACGATTGAAAATCAGGAAATCCTTAGTTCTAAAATGGGATCCAACTGTGCCCCTTTTTCCTGTCCACAAAAAAGTTAATGAAGCAACAACCTAAGGCACCCGCCCTCTCCTCCTCTTGGACAGAAATAGTAGTATATAACTACCAGTCTTAGTGAAGTGTTGGATGGATTAAATAAATTAACATGGATGGATTAAATAAATTCACATCTTTTACACATTTTGAGAAAGGAAAAGGTTCTATAAGCATTAAATATTATTGAAATAGTGAGCAGAAGATCTTTTCAAGGGGGAATTACTACATTTCCTTTCTCTATATATCGATTACTCATTAATGCAGCAAAAAAAAGGAGAAAGATTAGATTTGACAGTTCTCAAAGAATGCTTTCCACTGCTACATATGTTCTTGATTTGACACTACAAATAAAAACGCTATTCAATGTACTCCTGATCATGTTCCCAAACCATTCCTGAAGGTGACAATTTTAAGACTTTCTGTGCAAATTATCTTCTCTAATGTCCAGTCCAGCTTAATCATATACTAAAGGAATAGGTATGCACAAAGCATGGTACTGCTACTCCTTGTAAAATGATTTGAGGACAGTTAGTTTAGATGCTTACTTATTTGGGGGATTCTGAAGTATTCCTTGCACCTCTGCATCTTCAGATTTATCTAAAAATCTAAAAAATCTGAATCTATCTATTAAAATAAATCTAAAAAACCTGAAAAACAAAGGCCAATCCTAAGCAAAAAGATTATTAAAGGTTCTGTATGAAAAAGCTAATGTGAATGCCTGAGAGATCTGTGTGTTTTAATGAAAAGCTATGAAACAGGGAGGTGAAGGCGTTATATCAGATCATAAAACCGTGAGCTTAAAAACAGTTTAGGAAACTGAAATGCAAGAGGGACACCTTGCCAAGATCATTTTGGCCTTTATATCAAATTTACAAATTGCAGTAAAGTAAGGTTAAAAAAAAACGCACAACCAACCAAAGGAAAAAAAAACCCGAAGAACAACTTTTCTTCATTTTTTCCATTTAGGCAACTGCTGTAGTTGTGGCAAGGGATGTACGTAGCTAAACGCCAGTAGCTAGTACAAATGAGACTGAATAGGAGGGTGGCGTTTGGAAAAGACCGTCTAGAAAGAAATGAGCCGTGTAGAGAAAACATGAGAACCCTTTTGCAGCATACAAGGGACAAAACTGCTTTTGAATTTTGCTCTTCTTTTAGAAGCTATTTGAAAATAAATAATGTTCTTCTAGTAACCATAAATAAGTGTTTTAAAAGGAGAATAGTCCTGTATAAGCAATCTCAGTGTCCAAGCCCAAAGAGAAAGAGCAGGTTCCAAAAGGCGCAAAATTTACTCTCAAGCCAGGCACTTTCCTCCATTGTCTGCTTTGGAAAGTCTTCCCTAAAAAGCTTTGATAGCTTTTTTTATTATGCATTTTTCCTTCACGTCGAACAAATATAATTAAAAGTAATGGTACATAAATGTGAGAGTCATGGGCCTTGGAGAAGTCAGTGAACCTATGCCACGTTATTCTAGCTGCCTATTTGTCCCTCAAGTGAGATTTCCCATGAACATATACAAGCCTTGTATTGCGTATTAACTTGGTCAGTTTAGAATAAGACAGGAAAGCTGATCCAGTTCCACTAAATTTTGAAGAACCAATATACGTGTTGAAGCACAGGAAAAGAAATCTCCTTCACCCAGACTACACGCTTAGAATACATCCAAACTTTCTGTGTGTCATCTGCCATGCTGAGCAGGCAGGCCTATGATTTCTAATCTAATCAACCTCAGAGTGATTGTGAAACCAACAGCTGTGTCTCAGCAATTGGAAAAATAGATACAGAACAAAGGGGAAGACCCATCTCAACAGGGCTTCTCACTCAAGTGCATAAACTCAGCTTCAGTGGAAAGTATAAATATTTCATTCACTATTTTGTACGGTATTTCTCCTGTGATTTGTGCTCCAACTACTTGCTCTTAAAGGTGCATTAATGTCTTCTTTTAACAGCATCCCTTCTAAACTTTTCCCCTTGCTTAATGGGCCTGAAGGGATTAAACCCTTAGCACAAAAATGCATCTGTTGTACATAAGATCACAGTATTAGACTATCATAATACCCACTCATTTATTTTCATTTTGTGGAAGTATATCTTCCCCTGAGAATGATGCTACAGGGTATATTTCCTTCCTGATGCTTCCTTTCATGTATTGTATGATATTAAGGAGAAACATTTGTATTCAGACATCAGAAGCCAAAGGCCCACTTTTTGCCTTGCATTTTGAGGCCACATTATACCAGAAAGATAGCTCGGCTGTCTAGGCAAGAGCTCCAGAAATCCTGCCTGTCTCAAAAAACAGGCGATGCACGTTCTTTGTGCTTGTCACACTTTTGGACACTGACCAGACTGAACTGACTTAAATTTGGGTTTGATTTAGGTGACTTCCTTGTGCCTAAATTAGAGAAAGCCGAGTTTAACGTTTCAGCGAGGTCAGCTGCGATCTCACTGCTGGAACACAAACTGCAACAGTCAACATCAGCACAAACAATAGCACCATTCATCTCGTATTGTTGGGCAAGGCTTCATCTACACACAGTTACAGCTATGGGAGTCCTTTGGTTTTGCGTTACATAGGATTCCCTGCAAGGAGTGCTCATAGTCTCCATCATATACAAAATCAAGACCAGGTAACCAAAACAGCCTTGAAATCAAGTTGAGGGACTGTAGTTATCAAAACTGGTAACTAGACTTGGTTACTTTGGTAATTTAGCTTTGGTAAACTTACCAAATTTTTTATAGCTCACCTGAAAGGAAAGACATTACTTCATCTGTAAACTTCACTTTAAGCCTGCTAAGAGAAGATGTGTGTATTTGGTGCCAGAATCATAAGAGTCTTCCATTTCCTAAACAGATATATGATGGTTCAGTAGGATTTTCAAAAAAGCGTCTGAATACTCATTCCAGGGTACACCTGTCTAGATTTTTGGCAACTGCACATCTTCCATCACGGGCATCTAATTTGGCTGATTTAACCCCTTTTCATACTTACATGCCAAAGCCTACCTGACTTCCCAACACATTTCTAATGAGTATAGTAATGGCAGAAAGTATTGCACAACTGTTTGGAGACCAATGAAACTCTTTCAATGTTTTCTCTGAAAAAGCCTAGGCACAGTGCAAAGCATTTTCTCGAAACCCACAGAGGTAAACTCTGCTGGAGCTACAGCTGCTGCAGGCAACAGTAGGAGCAACCCTCAAAGGTGGATGCAGTTCCCCCTCTTCTCAATGAGCTGTAAAAACAGCCAGACTTTCTTTCATTGCTGCAAGAAGCAGGATACAAGGAGGCAATAACTTTTCGTCATTATATAGCACCTTTACATAGCACCAGATAACATTATACGCAGAGGTTGGCAGCCTTTAGAACAGAAATATGTGAAGTTAGAAACAATATAGTACCTTGCTACTTTTAGTGTGAAAATTATTGGGGGGGACGGGAGGGGGAGGAATGACAACCACCTCAAGCATTTAGGTGGATTTGAAATGCATCCATTCCCTACCCAGCTACAACACGGAGTAACTAACACACTGGATGCTTCCTGCTAGGACTTGTTGGAAAAGGAATTATCAATTCTCCATAATACTTCAGAAAAACCGAACATTTCCAAACATGCCAGATTTTCATATTTTATCTTGGTTTTGTGAGCATACTGTGAAGAACTCATACTTTGTGATACAATTCCACAAACCATGGAGAAGGATTCTAGTTCTGTGGAGAAATTGCAGAGGTTGCATGCTGAAGGATAAAACCATAAGACAGCTACTTTCCTGTTAGAGCAAGAGAGGAAGGACAGCCTTAGGCAAAAATTTCCAGGCGCACTTTTGAAGAAGCCATTTGTCGAATTGAGTGGAGAAGGGTGTTTAATTCTAGCTAACACGACAGCCATCAGGAAGAAATACAGAGCCAATGCTTAATGGTTTGAATGGAGATGTTGGCAAGGAGCTGTTTTGGAAAGAGAGATCTGCAGTGGTTTTGACTCGATTTTAGTCTACGTTGAACTGAAAACTCAAAGTGCTGGAGAGTGAAAATGTACCAAATTTTCCTGACTGTTTCTTCACGCTAGCCTGTTTGCAGGATCCTGCACTCTTACAGGTCTAAGGGCAGTCATCAGTCTAACCTAAAGAGAAATTTAAAATGGCTGGTAAATAACACAGGCAGAGTATGGGAGGGTGGAGGACAGAGCCATTGCTTCTCTCACTTAGTCAGAAAGTAGATTATACAGCCTGCAGTACGTTTGCAATGCGACAGACTTCCTAGAGTACACAAGTGTGTTAATCAACAGTTAGGATGTGTCTAAATATATAACAAGCTTCGCCTTTCAAGAACTCATATTATCCAAGAGGGGGGTTAATGAACATTAGCTCAAAACAGAACTATGGTTGCAAAATCCTAAAATGACAGGGAGCGGAAAATAACATCAACTTGGAATCACTACAGGCTTAGACACTGAATGATGCTGAGAAGAGCACAGTCCCTGTTGACTGAAACTAGAGATGAATTGATTCCAGCCACACAGATTCCAGCTCAGTTTCAGACTTGCCATTATTTTTGCAACCCAGCACAAATCAGCAATCTTCTCTGACTGGACTGCCCTTGCTGTCCTTCTTTTTCCCAGTGCAAGCAGCGGAATAGTCTGCTGTGCCTAACGCACAGAATTACTGAGGAAGAAACCTGTGCTTCTTACCCATTTCTGTGACTTTTCTGTGTACTGCAAAGCTTTTTTCATTAGCAAGAAAAAGCAAATGCATTTGACTTCCATCTTGCAGCAATGTATGGTTGCATAATCTTTTAGTCTGGTCAGCTTTTGGAGCTGTCTTTCATCTTCCCTGCATAACATCTGTTTTTCAAAGACAACAGATTCTTCACTGTTGTCTTGGGACAACACTGGGACATCTTCCCTGAGGAAGACATTTTCTTGCTGTTTTGCCTTGTGTAAATTAGCAGCGACATCTTCTGAGATTTTTGCGAAACCTTTGAGGCTGGTTTTCCTTTGTGAGGTGTCTAAGGTGTCAACTGTGTTATCACACTGGACAGCCAACACATACTGTTTTGCTGGTGTTTTCATTATGCTGAAATCTATAAAAAACAAGGGGCAGTGTGAAAGGCAGGGCGTAACAGTGTTGTATTATTAACATCAGCATCTGAAATATTTTCATGTTCATTTATCACAGGATATGGATAGGATACCTGAGTCAGGGTGGCAGCCATTATCAGATGACTCTTTTCCGTACTACCAAAACATGTCCACCAAAAATACACAGCCTTGTGCAATTTTGTGGTCTGTTTTACTTTACCCTCAGCTGATAGTTCTCATTATTTCTTGACATCATAGTATATATAATGTGGAAGCTCCTGAGACCAAGAACTTTACTAGGACATAAAAATTGACTTTTTTTGGTTCTTCCTCCATTATGGAGAAATGCTCAATTAGAAATCCCCCAAAGAGACCAAGTCTTTAATGTTTGGTATCTTGGCATTTCTAGAAAATCAACCCTTCTTGTTAAACACTGAGGATCAAATATGCTTATCAGCTTTGAAAATCTGGATGCATCTATCTATAAAATTCATTTTACATCCATAGTGCTATCCACATTTTTAATAAATCTGAGATGGGTCCAAGACTATATTGATCTTCAGACATTGGCTGTGTATGTTAATCTCCGCTTCTTTTTTCAGAGTGTATTTCACTCATTGACAAGGTAATTGGACCACTGGGTAGGAATAACACTACAACCATGACTGCTTCCACAGAAAGCCCCTTTCCAATTGCATTTTAACTTATTTTTCCCAAAGTCTCCTTCATCAATAAGTGTTGATATTTGTGCAGCAATGGAGGATTACCTGAATTATGTAGAAAAGGAATATATGAAATTACCAGGCACTTGTGACGGCTGGCCAGAAAGGCTACAAAAGCAATAAGCACCTGAGTAAGGTAAACAGTTTGAATATGTATGTAATATGAGAATATTGCCAGTCGTCAGCAATAAACATCATCAAGCAGGCGGAGTTTCAACTTGTCAAACTGATCAAAACCGAAGTTGTACATGTGAACTGAAAAGTAAGAATAAGAAAAAAAAAAAAAAGCTCCATCAGGCAGTAATATGTAGTTCATCTTTCAAGCGAGGAAGTAATGACTGCATGCATGCCTTTCTGCAGGACGATGACCACAGTTTTTGCGGAACACAGGCAAACATAAGACCCTGGAAGTTATATTTGCTTTCTTATCCCTCAAGATGGCACATTAACAACAGCTGTCCTAAAGATTATGAACAGGAAACAAAGGCTGAAAACTCTGCAAAGATTTCAAGGCACCATAGAAGCTAAAGTTGAAAGGACTGAACCAGTCTTGGGTCAGTCAGACCAGCATCCCTCTCACGGCAGGCACGCTGCTAGCCCAATTTCCTTCTCACTGGAAGTCAGGAATCTCCAGGCGGTGATGTTTGCCACGCTTCAACAGGAAGTTCATTGTACTGCTAGGGTCAAATTCTAAACTCAGAAGTATTACTATAGAGCTACTTGATGGAAAGCGGAAGAGCTATTTTAATTTATTATAAAAAGTAAAATTACTATTTTTACCTGAATATAAGGAGACCATGATTTTTATTTATTCGCATGTGTACACATCTTTTTAAGAGGACAAGTACGACCTTGAATTCAAGGAGACCTCAACATGCTTATATTCTGTAAAAGAGAAACTCAGCCTTCCTACATCCCCCTCCGCTCTCCTATCAGATCCCTGCCTCATTTCCCAGCTCACGATCATCGCTCTCCAAACCCTCTCCCTCCCAACCCACTTTTAAGCGCTGAGTGAGATAGCAGGAGCTGGAGCCTGCACTGCAATCCTACAAGCCTACCTCATGCAAAGGCAAGTTGGATGCTGAGCAGCCGGATCTTGCAGAATTCCTGCTGGCTGACTTGCAAGGCAGCCAAAAAGTGTAAACCAGCTGATTGACAGTGACTGGCTCCTGCCTCATGCATAGATAAGACACAGCTCAAATGTAAGGCCAGATATATTGTAGAAAAGTTACTTTGAAAAAAGGATTCTCTTAACACAGAGATTAATACGGCAGAATTGAGAACTCGTGTGTCCTTTTGCTTTGTATTAAAAAACTTTAACTTCCATTTTGGGGAAGGTCTGTGAGGTAAATCCCCATCTCCTCATTCTACAGTCTAAACTAATAAATTCACAGAAACTTGATCAACTTCAGAAGTTATTCAGATACTGTATTGGGCCAATGAACACATAGTTTCCACCTTTCTTCCTAGTTAGCTAGTTAAGCAACTGATTTTTCTTAGAGGGAGTCATTTTGCATTCCTCAACTACTCCTGTTGCTCTTGTCCCTAAGAAATTTAATAAAGAATAGGTTCCTATGAAATGGTCATTCAAATTGACCGCCAAGAGTAATGCAGTTTTCATCTTTCCTCAAGAGGAAGAGTGTAATTGATTTTATTTTAGCACAAATTTCACCCAGGCTATATTTCTTTAAAGTCAACATTCTTACTACTCTTCAAACATCTTCTTTTAAAAATGATCCTGTATTTGCCATACCAAAGGATCATACCAAAGCTTCAAAGTGATTTAATAGCAGACAGCCACTAGCCAAAAGAAATAATTTGCAAACTTCAGAAGCTATAGAAATTCGTTGCTTCTTTTAGCTGATTATACAGCTAAGCTTATACAAAACAAATTTTAATTATTGCTAAAGAGCAGTAAGAGTGTAAATTCAAGCTGGGTCTCACCAGACAAAAATTAAACAGTTTATAAATAGTATCTCAAAATAAAATGCACTAGCTACACTCTGTGCTAAAAATAAATGAAACTGCTATTATTCTAGTGAAATATTTTTTTAAATCTTCCAAAGTCTGATCCAAGGCCCTGGGATTCACCCTTAGCCAGTAAAGCTGGTAAGAGACAGAGTAGATACAGCTCACAACCACAGAGTTACCACAAGAAATCCTAAGTTTTGCTTGTGGAAGGGGACAAAATAGTTATCTCTGCTGTGTGATAACATATCCTCTTCCCATTTTTATGGTAGTCAGACCACTGCAAGATATCCAAAAATACCTAATTTCCAATTCAAGCAACACGTTTAAACCTACCAAAATATTAATTAAATGTTTCTTCCCAGCACGCATAAATAAATTGTGGAACTCATCACTAGAAGATAGCAAAAAGACCAAAAGCAGGGAAAGGTTGAAAAATCTTAAGGCCTTCAGTAGTTGCAAAATACTACGATTTACGTGTAACTGGGATAAGGAAGTCATACACTGCCAAAGGCTGAAAACTGTACTAGTGGAAAGATCACTGCATGGGTCCTATTAACAGTCTGTTCTTTGATTTCTGGGCTGGTCCGAGCCTGTCTGGATGCTCCTGCACATCCACGGGCATGGCCGAGAGCTTCTCTCCTTCACTCTCCAAGGCACCTGGATTGGGACGTTATGGTTGAATTTACCTTGCTGTCTCCTGAAGCTCCAAGATGTCAGGGTATATGCGTTTCAAACCGAGAAGAGCACTAACTGCTAGAGCAGTAAACAGTAAATATTTTGGAACTGATGGAAAAATGGAATTTGTCGGTGACCTGCTAGGAAGGAAAGATTATTATCTGCCAAAGACCAAAAGTCTGATCAGAATATAGGGCCTGTTTTGCAAAATGATTTAGCCAAAATTTCACCCATACAGAGTAACTATAGTCTATAATTAATATCCACTTTGTGTATTATTTATATCTATTCTTAATTGTGTGTTTTATTTAATTATTTTCCCTCACATTTAAATTAAAAAAATGAATTCCTTTCCTTCACATACCTCCCAGCATGGACAGTTGTCTATCTCACTGAATATTACATTACTTCAAAAAGAAAGAGGAGGAAGATAACAGATGTACTGGGAAATGTTTACTTAATGTGACAGTGCCCCATACATATTGATAGTCTTCATACTTTGACAATGCAGTCCAGGTGTTCTGATGACATAATTAAAATTGAACCTAACTTTTTGTCCTAAAAACAAAGACTTTGCTATATTTCAATTTTATTCCGAAAAATATCATGGGAATAAGCAGATTTAAAAAAACAAACAAACAAAACACTATTAAATTCTACAATTAAAAAAAATATTTCTCCTCAGACTTCAAGCTATTTGTTGCACTTGTTCATGAAGGTGGTTTTACATACACCCAAGAGTTATTGATGGCTAATGAAACAATTCACTGGGAAAAGACAGAAATATTTTCTGTTCAGGTGTTTGTTCAGATGAGAGGTATCAAGTCAGTTGGCAGCAGCTTAAGTAAAACCTCAGAAGGCACTTGAGTCCTACTACCATCGTAGCTATTCAATTCCTAACCCTTCAGCCCACAGGTAGCTTGGCTTCAATTTCCGTACGACTAACGGGCTACCACAGCCATTACGGCTTGGGGAAGTTTCTCTTCTGCTTCAAACACTACAGGCAAGAGAGGGATCTCAATACAGGCAAGTGAATAATGCCACTTCCACCAGAAACAACAGCGATCTATCTTTCTAAGGAGACCCTCACTGTCACATGCAACAATTATTTATTCTTTCTCATTTGGTACTAGTAAGCCAGCTCCTACCTGCAATCTTAATCTCAGTCCCCACTAACCATGTATTTAGTTCTCAAAAATACATTTCCCTCAGGCTGTCCCTCACAGGAACTGCCTACAGGAGGACTTCTCCATAAAAATCTGTGAGAACAATTGTTCCTCCCATCTTTCCTTAGAATTGCCGCAATGCCTCCAAAAATGTCGTTAGTTAAAAAAAAACCAACACTTCCGGCTCAGAAAGCGCCTCAGCCCCAGCCCTGGGATGCTGGGAGAGCAGCAGTGTCCAGCACTGAGAGTTTGCCCTGCTCCCATGCCACGTCTTAGTCATCTGTGTTGTCACTGGTGAAGAGATGACTGGGTTAGATAGAGCTTTGTTTTGCTCATCTTACGTTCCCATGCCACCAGCTTCCCATGACCTCAACCAACACCATTGCCTGGCTTTTTTGCACTACTCCATCTTTTTCTACCTGCTTGCTGCCTCTCGTGCCAGCCCATAACCCCTCTGTGGCAAGCATGGCCCAAGCCTCTAAATTCATGAAAACAAAATATAACAGCAGTTACAGGGTAACTTCTCACCAGATATTCAGGCTATCTGTGAGGTAATATTTTGAGATACAGCCACAATCTTCTTCTCAACCACCAAACTTTTCAAGAGAACTGGGAAGTCCAAGCACAGGGAATAACAAGCAAAGCCACCTCATCAGCGAGTTGTTCCTGCCACTTCGCTGGCACAAACTTCCAATCCTGTCCAGATTACCCAAGCCAAACCCACATGCCCTTGGCTCTGCCCTTTGAAGAACATCATGGGAAAATGCCTCAAAATGGAAAGAAGTTGTCTGAAGCATAAACTGGAAGATCCATACTACTTGCATGAAAATGAAGGCTAGAAAAAATGCTAATGTACGTATTTTGGGAGCTGTATCACAGAACAATGTTTAACAGACTGGTTAAAATTGTTACTCTGTGATGAAATTACTAGTGAACAGCAGGCAAAACTAAGGTCACTTTGCTGAACTCCCCTTCACCAAATAAATATTCATCATTTTTTCAAAGTGTCCCGTGTCTAATAGATACTCACAGGTTCACAGATTGATAGGGGTTGGAAGGGACCTCTAAAGATCATCTAGTCCATCCCCCCTTCTAGAGCAGGATCACCTGCACAGGATCATCCTTACACAGGATGGCGTTCAGGCAGATTTTTAATATCTCCAGAGAAGGAGACTCCACAACCTCTCTGGGCAGCCTGTTTCAGTGCTCTGGCACCCTCAAACAGAAGAAGTTTTTCCTCACACTGAGATGGGACTTCCTGTGTTCCAGTTTGTGCCCGTTGCCCCTTGTACTGTCGCTGGGCACCACGGAGAAGAGTCTGGCCCCTTCCTCTAGACATCCACCCTTTAGATATTTAAAAGCGTTGATAAGATCCCCTATCAGTTTTCTCTTCCCGAGGCTAAACAAACACAGCTCTCTCAGCCTTTCCTCATGAGAGACACTCCAGTCCCCTAATCATCTTTATAGCCCTCCGCTGGACTCTCTCCAGTAGCTCCCTGTCTTTCTTGAACTGGGGTGTGCAGAACTGGACACAGTACTCCAGATGTGGCCTCACCAGGGCAGAGTAGAGGGGGAGGATAACCTCCCTTGACCTGCTGGCCACAGTCTTCTTAATAGACCTCAGGATACCATTGGCCTTCTTGGCCACAAGGGCACATTGCTGGCTCATGGAGAGCTTGTTGACCACCNATCCCATCGGCGCCCAAGGATTTGTGGATGTCAAGATTGCCTAGATGTTCTCTAACTCAATCCTCCTTGATCAAGGGAAGGTCTTCCTTTCTCCAAACTTTCTCTCCTACCTCCAGGGTCTGTGTTTCTTGAGGGCCGGCCTTAGCAGTAAAGACTGAAGCAAAGAAGGCATTCAGTAACTCTGCCTTCTCTGTATCCTCTGTCACCAAGGTACCCACCTCATTCAGCAGTGGACCCACATTTTCCCTAGTCTTCCTTTTGCTGGTGATGTATTAGAAAAAGCCCTTCTTGTTGTCCTTGACATCCCTTGCCAGTTTTAATTCCAACTGGGTCTTAGCCTTCCTTGTTGCATCCCTGCATTCTCTGACTACATCCCTATATTCCTCTCAAGCGGCCAGTCCCTTTTTCCCCATTCTGTAAACTCTAAAATTCAGGCAGATAACCTGCTTTTTTTTAGGATGGTAAACTATTGTCAAAGATATTTAGCAATACCCTAACCCTCCTGTAGCATCAGATCACGACTCATTATCAAATTCTCAGGGCTATTCCCTTTATATGCTTATTTAGTTTTGAAACTACAGTTGTGCTGGTGGCTGGCTTATGTAGCTCTCAGCTTGCTATTTATTTACAGCAAATAGAGCTCAAATAGAAAGTGCTTCTCCTTCTGTAGCCTAAAATTAATCCTGATAGATGACTATGGCTCGTTACAAGTAGTTTAAAAAACAAAACCAACCCAAAAAAATCCACAACACTCCCAAGTGCAGCACCTCCTGCTCATATGACCAATGGCAGGACATCCACATATGCAGGGAAAGGTGGCTCTTCAGCTGGACTGAACTGTCATATTAATGGGAAGTGGAAATTTGCCATTTAAATCTGTAGCTGATTTCTACATCATCTGAAACGTTACAAATTACATTTCTCATTATGAAGAAAAACAAAATCACTTGGGAAATTAGTTTTACTTCTCACCTTCTTTGTGTTAAAAGCAGAATGTAAAAATCTGAAATTAAAAACAGGAATAATTGACAGACTATTTCCCCAGTGAAGGATTATTATGGGAACATATAAAACTGGACAAGTATTCTAAATTCATCCTATAAAGTAAAAAACTTTTTTTTTGTTTGTTTTATGCAGGTATCAAACAAAAATTTTTCTGTTCTACAGATTACAGACTTGAAAAGCCACTCTAAAATATTCTGTTAAGATCTCACTTATCATCAGTGCTGAATTCAAATGAGTTTCAAACATCTAGTGAACTATCGCTGTGCAACATATTACTTACTCAGGATTATTTTAATTTTCATCCACTGCTACTAAAAATTCAGCTCTCCTCCTTTGCCACATCTTTGTGTACATAATGAACTTTATGATTTCTTACAGGCACAATCTATTGCTTTTGCTTTGACTTTCAGGTAGTTTTTCCCAAGTCATTTTTCAGTAAATGAAGAAAGCCCAAATATAACAACTTGCCTTATGAGATTTGTCATCTTATTTTATCACAAGACAGGATACTTGAGTTTTTAAAGATTAATGTATTGAATACATCTTTGCAGACCATATGCTTCAGAAGTGTTCACCCTCATGTCAGCTCTAATATGTCCAAGAGCACACTCTTTTGGAATTAAAAAACGAAAAAACAACCAGCCAAACAAACCCAAAAACCTTTGTAACTTCTCTAAATCATACATCAAATTTGTGGAGGCTTCTGCAAGTCTACTGAAAAAATACTTTACTTGACCAGGTCAGATTTCATTTGACTTTGTACTTCGACTTTCAAAGTGAGAGATCAAACATGCTGGGGAAAAAATATCCCAAATGCTGTGAGGAGATCCAAGTGGGGAGCCCACCTTCATCCCTACCTCAGGCAATCATGGGTTTAATGCTGTCTCAGAACTGATATTAGTTTCAAAACATCAAGAGGGCTAATGGCGAGTATTACCACATCGTTCTGCTGTGGGGGAAAATGCTACAGAAAAATACGGGTAATACCTTCTGGTACGTTTAGCGAGGTGGTAGGTAATAAGAAACATGAGTTCCAATCTCAGTAATGCTCCTCATCTAATTTCACTGTACATCAGTTCTCCTAAGGTATAAAGGAAACGTTCCCACATTGAAATACTGAAGATAACTGCCAATACTTGTAGGATGCTACAGAATCCTTTTATTAATTAATCTGAAAATCATCATCAACTAAAGTGCGGGGGAACCTTACAATTCCTGGCGCTAGAGCCTGGGCTTCTTTCAATAGCCCACATTGCCTCGAAGAGGGTAAAAGCAGTTTGCAAATAAAAACAGTGGTGAAAACATATCTTCCACAACTACCAAAATATTTTCTACAAATTAACAAAAACAAATTAAAAAAAAAAAAAAGTGCTAGACTAAGCAAAAGAAAACAGCAAAGGTATTTCCATGAGACAGAGCTGGGTGCTGAGAGAAGAGTTGAGGGATGAATTCCAGCTCTGTAGAGCTCTGCAAGTGGGTGGCTGTGTTAAATATACTTTATTCCAGCATTTTTAAGCATTCTGAACACTTCTAACAAAATAGTTGGAAATAAGGACTATCCACAATTGACAGAACAAATGTAAGCAACAGCAACCATACAAGCAATTATGTAAAATGTGTCTAGGGAATTTCCCTCCATCAACTAAGAAAACAACACTGAAGAAAACCATATGGGGATGGAATATAACATGAAAATATTTTAACTGTTGCATCAATAGGAAGAGCGCGAGGATTTTCTGTGGGAGCATTCTCATAGATGCCATTCCCCAGAGCGTATGCATTTGTCTCCATTACCAATTGCAGGAGTACTGTTATTTTTATATTCATATTATTTAAGAACAGATACAGAAATGAAAGGTGAATTTCCTAATCACATTCAGAAATATTCCAAACATTACTACTTATGCATTCTGGAAGTGATGCAGCAGAGTATTATCAAGGCAGCTTGTTAAAATGAATAGTGTAACTATCTCTCTCCCCACCCATCCTAGAAAGTTAGTTTATTATCATGCAGTACTCCAGGAAAATTATTGCTATGTTACAATTTTATTTATTTAATAAAATACTACCAAGATAAAGAAACATTTTTCTGCAAACATATAGGCTTAAACTGACCTATAATGAAAGTAAATCCTTTGTAGGATTTCATTGTATGAGATTTGGAGTCTTCATCAAAATATTCAATGGTGTTAATGTCTATATTAATTAATCTCAGGAAAGCTTTTTTTTTTTCTCCTTGGGTTCATTTGCTGTTACTACTGCACAGCACTCTCCCCACTGATGCATAAAATCCAATGGAAGTAAAGTGACTAGCCAAAAATAAGTTCATTTTGGGGTGTACACTCCCATTTACAGGTGCCAGTCTTTGAATTTTTCACGGTTTGCTGAGTGTTTCATTCAGGTTGGCAGATCTGGTGGGTCATATGGTGACAATTCTCATTTTCTGCAGCATCTGAAATGTCCACTCATTGCATCATTGACAGCTAAAATTAGATATTTGGCAAAGCAGTCCTAGGAACTAAAGGCTTGATTAAGTTGCCTAATTATAGTGCCTAGTGCCATTTGAGATGGCCTAGAGTACCCCCGGCAACCGCAGCGGCCTGGCAGGTATCACACAAAACCTACGGGAGACCTGTGGTCCTCCAGAGCAGGAGCTGTAGGCAAGGAAGGATAACCCCTGTGACATTTCAAATGACACAAGGAACTTTTGTTTACACTCATTTAGGAACCGAACACTACATGTTTGCCACCAGGATATTGAAGAGATCAATTCTCCTGTCTTAGCTCGTTCTTGCATCTATTCCCTCTCTTTGCAGGCGGGTGCATGAACTCTCAGTGCTGCTCTAGGTCTGCTCTCCGGCATGCAGCACAGGGAATATGAAATATGAAAATAGGTCAGAGCCAGCCTTAATTTTGGGGAGGTGAGAGGGCTGGTGGAGAAGCTCTTCCTGGGAACGGAAGGGAGGGCTTGCATACTTTCTCCATATTCATCTCACCACTGTTCACTCAGAGGAAAAAGAGACCTGCTTAAGGAATTGTGCATGCTAGTTCATATTGTATCATGGGTTTTCCTTGGAGGTGTCCAAAGTAGAATCCAGTCTTGCTTAATTTGTGAAATTTGACATGATTACAGACTGGGGTTGATAAGGTTTGTGTTTAGGGAGTCTGGATGGCATCTCTGAAGATTGCAATTCTTCATCCACCTTTCTCTCCTGACAAGATTGTATAAAAGTGGAATAAAAAATTGCTTTATTCTTCTTTTCCACATTAAGCAGAAAATGGCTTTCTTGAGAGTACGCATTTGCACTGGACTCAAGAAAACAGACCCCTGTGGAGCATGAAATGACACTGGGGAATATATTTTCCTTGACATACTGGGCATTTTTCATCTGTCTGAGGCAGATCTCCACCATCTCCCCTGCCCCCACTCGCTTTTTTTTTTTTTAACAAAGTTATGCAGTACCGTATATCAGCACTCGTTCTTATATTCTCCTTAAAAAAGAAAATGAGCACCAACACTACAGAGGGATAAATAATGCTTATTGTAATAAAAACAATATGGTCTCAAAGAACCAAGCACTATTTGGAAAATGGTATAAAAAAATACAATGCTTATATAGTTTCTCAATGCCCAAAATTCCACATTTACTCATGAAGGTGTAAAATATTTCCTATAAACCTGCTGAAATTACATGAAATCTAATAGTTTGATGCCCAAGGCAGGACTAATAAACTTTCCTTGCTTCAGCCCAACAATTCTACTGCCTGAATAAGCAATACTCAACAACTACCACAGCTAAAGAGTCTCCTGAATATCAAATCCCTTTCTCCAGCAAAATAACCCTCATTGAGGCCAATAGTTATTCTGACTGGCATATATTTCTGTTCAGATCAGCAATTTGCCTTTTTTTTTTTCAAATCTGAATCAATGTACAAGTGAATGGTCTTACATTTTTACGATAGGGAAACTGCCTCCAAACCCTTCTGCCTTCTGCATTAACTCGATCTGTTCAGCTGCACAATAGATTGGTTAAGAAGATTATTAGTGATATGACTAAAGTTATTCTGCCCACCATCATTATTAAATAGCGCATTCAGAGCAAGAACTCGAAATAGCGTGCTTAAAGAATGGCTAAAATGGAACAAATGTTTAAAACTAGTATGTGGTTAATGAACAAGGATATTCACTGAAGTACTTCTCAGTCAGAAACGGAGATAAAAAGCTTGCTGTTGAGCAAATGTCACTTAAGATTATTTCGGGAGCCAATGTATATGGGTGGTGGCATGAAAACCCTGCCAAGTGTCCCTGGTAGTTGGTGACTTCCGTGGGGTGAATTGTCACTAGGTGGCACAACCTCATGGGCCTAAATCCCACCTTGCTCTTGCCTGCGCAGAGAAGGCTGTGTACCCCAAATTCAGAAGGAATAAGCCCACGGGAGGCACAGTGACTGAGGCACAGACTGAGCGAATACATCCAGAAGTTTTTTTGTTAGAGTTAGTTTGGTCTCATTTTAGTACCTAAAAATTTACGCACCCTGGTTTGAACCATTCTATTTTCTTTTTAACTGTTAGTCATGTTCTTATAAAAACAGGATCCGAGAAATGTCTTCAGCTTGACTGAAAAGCACATCACAAGTTTTTGCCGTCTCAATATTAAACTTTAAGGAAACTTTGTGTTTGGTTCAATATCAGTAAATTAAAATGTAAAAATACAAAAATATTGATACTCTATTTAATAAATAACCAACATTTAGCAGTCCCAAATGGTTTAAATTAATTCCAGATACAAGGAATAAGATATATAGAATTTTTAAATATAGGTTAGCCTATTAGACAAGATTTTGAACAGATTTTAACAAATTACATTTGGATTAAAAAGATCATGTACTCATTTATTTAGGCATTATGTTTCAGCTTTGGTCTTAAATCTGTCATAATGCTACAGAGAAGAAAAATATTTTAAGATGGATAAAGATGGGAGAGTAGGAGAGAAAATGAAAAAGTTTATGAACTACTCTCTATTTCCTACACTGTAAAAGAAATGCACACGCTTCCTATTAAAATCCTGTGGCACCCTGATGCGACTATCACTTCAGTAGCATCTGGCAGTGTCAGGTAGGGTTTCTTGAAGGCTCAGATCCTTTGGCTTCTAAAATAGTAACAAATAACCCAAACCAACACTTTTCTGAATCACCCTACCAGGCTGAAACAACCTGTATAGGTAGGCAGATTTTTCAAGGAATTTTGTATGTATGGCACTAGAGAAACGATGTGGCATCTGAATCACACGTCTGGTGAAAAGGTTCCTTCATTTGCCGTGTGCATTGTTTAAAAGTAAACACACAAAGAATTTGACAATTTTAACCTTCTGTTTATCTGAGAAACTGGACACCTATTCCTTATACTGAGAAAGAGATTTCCTGTCAGCATTCATGAATTTCTCTCTTGACCCTGAGCAGCGAGAGAAGCAGCCTGAGATATATTGCAAAGCCAAATGTTTAAAGTTTATATCAATATACACGTGGGACAAAGGTAATTTACTCAGTGAAGGAAGAACCCCCTGCTACATTTAATCATGCTCAAGTACATGGGAAAGTGCCCTTACGGCTGTTGTTTCTCCCTGCCTTTTTAACCCAACCCTTTTCTTCTCATGAAACACCTTAAACCCAAAGCCTAATTAAACTAGTAAAACGCCATTAAACCTGGTGAGCAGACTTATCTCCAGCCACTACGGTTTGCAATTAGGTTTTGGGTGAGGGTAGAGGAAATCAATGTTATGTTCACCCCTTAATGAGAACATAAACACTTCCACATTAAAAGATTATTTTCTTAAAATCCCCACAGGTAGGTGGGGGATTCACTTCACTTGTGAAAGAACAATACATAGGAAAGAAACTAGTGGAAAAAACCCAAAAAAACTCTTAGCCTCATGTGAAAAAGGTATTCTCCTTTCTCCAATGATATCAAGAAAAGCCAGAAGGGGACAGAACAAAACAGCATATATATGTGATTAAAGCAACATGGTCAGGGCAAAACTCAGAGAACCAATTTGCGTCTTTTTAGAGCCACAGGAACCAGGCTTGTTTCAGTGTACCAATGCAATAAAGACTTAAGTACATGCAAAGAAGTCCATGTTGGAGTCAAACACACCCTTTGGCTACTTTTGCTCATCAGACCATCTGTAAATACAAACAGGAATATCTTGGTTGAGGCCAATGGGACTTCATTATCTCTGGTCATCTGAGATCTTGGCTGATTGTATTCTCTACACAGACAGAGCAAGCATATACAAAGTGGTTTTTTTAGAGGGAAAAGCAAAAGTGAAGCATCTGTGGGAAACGTTCTGCACAGCGATACAGACCATCACCTCTTCAGACTGGAAGCTGCATTATAAACATCCAATATATCAGCAAGGAGTCTCATATGCAGCTGCGGATCTGATAATACCGCAGCCACCACTGGACATCACTGTAGTAGGCACTTTGTTGAAGAAAGCTTCCGTTCCTCACACTACTCAAGTATAGTGCAAAGCAAGAAAAAAGCTTCTCCTTCCAGCTATGTAATTAGCGCAGGATGACTCTCAAGTTTCTCCTACAGTTCCCTCTTTGGACCAGCAACTCATCCCTTTGTGACTGCTAGCCTTGTTTACATCTGCTTTTGAATTACATTTGATGCACTTCAGTTTAAACCAGAATGAGGTATTTTCACTTTGGGTGTAGGAAATTAGATGTTTTTATTTCTCCAGACATACGACTTAAAAATGTACAAGGTCAGTTTAAAAAGCATTCCTTGAGTGGGAATGACATCTCTGTTGGGTCTGGGTTTTTTGCTGAGTTTTTTGGGGGCTGGAGGGTAGGGTGTTGGCTTTTTTAGGACTAAAATATGGTGAAAAAAAAAATTCTTAAGAATGTTACAGGTTACAGTCTAAGTTCACTTTTGCTGAAAGAGATTATATTTGACGTTTTTTCCCTTCTTCCTTATATTTGACATGTTATTTATAGACAGTTTAATTTCCCAAAAAACATGATTTAATTGGCACTTTTCTTTCTGTATGGGATTTCATTCCTTTTTCAGAGGAAAAGAAATCTTTCCTCTCCCCCTCTCTTTTTTTTCTTAAATAAGGAAAAATATTTTTATTTTTA
Organism: Aramus guarauna; assembly: GCA_013400195.1. NCBI lineage: Eukaryota > Metazoa > Chordata > Aves > Gruiformes > Aramidae > Aramus > Aramus guarauna. The sequence continues at coordinate 36,621 of VXBL01009982.1, forward strand.
ATCATGCAAGTTACTCTACCCAGAGAGACGACCACCAATGCAAGCACCCCTAATGATGTTAACAAGACTAGAAAAAAGGCTTTGTTCACATGGAACATCTTAGAATAAAATACCAAAATTAGATGTAGCCCTTCAAATCAATTAATTTCTTTTTAGTCAGTTAACAAGATTTCAATGCTGGTTACCCTTTAAAAAGCAGTTATTCATGAAGCCATGCAACTTAGCCTTCACAAAAGCGCTAACATGCTTGGCTTTCTTTTATTAATGTTATGTGATTTTTCTTTTTCTACTTCACTAACATTTCAAGAGAAACAAAGTGAATGTCATGTGGTACACTCAGTCCTGGAACAGCAGCACAGCTGTTTATTCCCAGACTCTGAGCATTTTTTTAGATCTACACAGCAGTCTGTATTTTCTCTGAAGGGAATTATACATCTTACCATAAGCAGATACAGTTTCCATCTTCAGTTTGCCTATTGTATGATACTTGGCTGTAAGAACAACAAACTGAATGCTTTGTCCTCTTTCTCTTGCCCTTTTAACCTTGAATTAACTCCTCTGCTGCAAGAAAAGAGGACAAAAAAGCCATGGCAGAGAATCACAAAATTACTCCATTTTGCATTTCAGAAAAATCAAAATGACCAAACATCTGCTTCAGACACCCTCTACTGGAAAGCATCAAGTTTATCGCTCTGCTCTTGAATTTACTGATCATGGCGGGGGGGTGGGGAGCATGAATGTTTAACTGCCTGAAAGGACTGGTACCTATTCTATAAACCACTGTCTTGCATTTCAGGGGAGGAAAAGATTTGATGATTAAATTATTTATTTCAACAAAAGTTGGAAATGTGTATCTGACTTCTTTGACTATGAAGCAGCAAAAAGGACTCTGCTCAAAATTCTGTGGCAACTTGCCTTTAGGATTAGACCAGACCTGGTAGGTTTCTCTCAGAAAGGTGCAATTGTCGTAAACTCATCAGCAAGTAAAAATAGGGACTGCAATGAAAAGGCTTAGCCAGGATATACACAAACAGTAAACTGACTTTTTTCCCCCACAGGTGGGAAAAAAGGTCTTGAAACTGGAACTAAATATCTTTAAATTAAATATCTTCATTTTGTGTAATTCTCAAGCAACAAGTATGCTGGAACACAGCTGCTCTGCAGTTGTAAGTGACCACAGCTAGAAACTCTGTTAGTTTATCCAGTGCAGAATTTTGTTCTGTAAACAGATCTCTTCCATCATTAATCTATTAAATATATTCACTCGGGGCTGAAACCTCTCTGTAGTCAGAGTATCTTAACTCAGCGGCAGGCAGGGTTGCTCTTTAAGGAGTGAGAACTTCCTCTCTTCAGAAACAAATTCTGCACTACATTTTTGAAGTCTTGGCTCCCATTTTCATCATAGTAAAAGGAGAAAAAAAAAAAAAAGAGAAAAAGAAAAAATAAAAATCTTATATTATCTAAATAATGACGGATCTACTACCACTGCTTTAAAATTTATATCCCAATGAACTAGTTGGAGAACCTTCACACATCCTTTTCCTCACATAGCAGAGCCAAGAGACTTTGTCCTTAAAAGACTGAAAAGATAATTCTATCAAGCTTCAATCTATAATTAATTCTTTTACTTTTCTACTCCCAAATAAAGTATTAAGATAAACAGCCTGATTTGGTACCAAGCATTGTTCATCATATGCTCTCCTTGATGATGCTACAGCTTTCACAATTCTGTTTGACCTGCATAATGTATTGTATGTGGGAGAGTGAATTACATTCCTTTCTTAGAGACCACGTAGAATTACAATTTCTTTCCTGGGACTCAGAGGTAAATAATTGCACCTGTCCTCCTTAAGCAGACAAAAGTCATTAAGTAGTGGCCAAATGGAAAGAAAGATTTATAAAGAAAATCACTTTATAGTTTGGCAGGAAAGCAACTCAATCCAGCCTTTCATCCAGCTGTATACAATATGAGGATTTCTACTAGTGCAGCTTCTGAAGAAAGGGAAGTTTGCAAAGAAAGACTAGCTGGATAACAAAGCAAAAATTGACGTGCTTTCTAGAAGTTTAAAAGAGCCTACTTTTAAAATAAATCACTGACAAAAAAAAAAATCAGCGGTATTTTTAAGTGTTTGTGGTGAACTTTCTCATTTACATGACACAAATGAAGAAATAAAGTAAGATGAGTGGACAAACAAAGCCGCATGGCTTTTTCAGGAACACACAGAGATGCCGTAGTAGAACCTAGCATAGAGCAGAAGCAAATATGCTGGAACAGACTGCAACCTAGATCCCCTGACAACCTTCACACTTTCATAGAATCACAGAATCATTTAGGTTGGAAAAGACCTTTAAGATCATCGAGTCCAACCATAGAGAGTTTGCGGCCATGCTGTACATAAAGGCTGAGTTTTGCTCTTACTGCAAGTGCTTGGCAGAGCTGGTTTCAGCAGAGCCATGCTGGCAGACATCCAAGGAAGAAGCACCAGGGCAGAAGGACAGAGCCTCCACAGAGCATTTGCCTTTGGTGCCAGGACTTTCCTGGCCATGCCAAAGGACTAATGTGTAAAAAGATGAGAAAAAAGCATGAAAGGTGAAAATACCGTAATCTCCACAAAGATCGTTGTAGCATTTCCAAACCCTTTCAAATTTTTTCCTTGCATGGAAGCTGCCTTTATCCCCAAGGAAGATGGGTATTTGCACATGAACGGACCAAATGGAAAAAACACTGCTCTTTGTAGAACCTAAAGGTAGTCTTATTCGGTAACATCCAGGCAGTCCACCTTGCAGCGATAAAGAGGAACACCATGGTAAACTATACTAAAATATTAACAGCCCCTAAATAAAATAAAAGCAAATAAACTAAGGAGTAATGCCTTGGCAGGAGGTGCCCTTGCAGGAAGCATGCCTCTTTTTACCAAAAGCACAAATGTCTGTATTTAACGCCCTTAATGAGAACCTGATACAGCTCAGAAGAGAGACACTGGTTAAAGGCAAAGAACGTAACTAACTGTACCTGCTTTCAGCTAGAAGTTCTAGTCTTCAGGAAACACCTCCATCACCTTATAGTTACAGATTTTAGAACAAAATTAAACACTGTCTAGGTATATACTTGGAAAATGACAGAAAAACAGCCTGGTTTGACAGATAAGGCACCAACCTGGAATTAAAGAAAACCAAAGCCTACTGCCATTCTTTTCCTTCAACAGCTGCATGACCTTGGGTAGGACCCCTTCTCTCAGTGCCCCTGCTTCCCTTCCTACTTTCTGTCCCATCTAGTTACATGCTTTGGGACAGGGACCTTCTTTTACAGTATGTTGGCGCAATTCTGAGGTCAGTAGAGTCCTTATCCAGGAAAAAAGTCAACAGAGCACTGTGATGAGTTGTTCCTTAAGTAGCATGGAAAAAAAACCAGCCTGGTTTCTTCCGGATTTCTGTTTTCGCTCTCAAAAACTCCAGCTCCCTCCTTCATGTGTCCTGTGGGAACCCCTTTCACGCAACGTTTCCAGTCTCTCAAACACAGAGTAAGTCCTTCCACAGTAATTTTCATGTTGAAACTGGCCAAAGGTAGAGCAGTGACTGGAAAACAGGCCCGAGGCAGACACACAGATCACATTATCTCCCAGGGTGTTTCCTTTAAAGGAAACGCAGCTAATAAAAGCAACACCAAACATTTCAAGAAAGGTGGCAAAGATCAAAATTCAGATTGCTTAGCAGATTAAGCACGGCCATGCAAGGAACTCTAGGATTTTGATCTTTTTTAGATCACGTGCTCTCAACAAAGTGTCTAAATAGCTGGTGGAACATATGCCAGGAAACAGTAAGGGATAAATGACCTTTGGTCAGCATTTGGGTTTCCCGTAAAGCAACATTTGAAATTTGTTAAGTGTAAAAAACCTGATATTTCATCAAAAGAACATTTCGATTTTGACAAATCAGTATTTCCCACAGACATGCATTTCTTCCAGCTCCCTTTGTAAACAGAAGTCGCTGTTGACAGTGCTGTTGAATATCATCCCACTTACAAAACTGCAGTAAATAAAGCCTCAAGGCAAGGAGGTAGGTCTACGTGCAAAAGGAAAATTTTCATCCCCTATACCTTCACTAAACTGGTGGGTTTATATTAAATCAATACCCTCAACTAAAATTAAGAGAGAAGAGAAAGACTCCATCAACAAAATTATTTGAAGCGATATTTGTTCAGATTAGTCCAAAACTCTTCACCCTTGGGGGCTGCAATACAACACGGAAGTCTCCTAAGCAAGTTAATTATTTAAAATGAAAGCAACACAGTTGCTGGCCTTTTGAAAGAATCAATCTTTCAAAGAGTGTCAGGTATCTCCAAAACATGTGACAGGTTGGCAGTTTGTAGCATCTACTCTCAAGCCCTAATACCAGGATTTTCTCTGGAGCCTGGAGGAACTCACCACCTTTACTAACAAATCCTAAAGACAACCTGTCTGGCTCACTGAAAATGAGATGGAGAAGCTAAATTAGCACCTCAGACCTCCTATTTGCTAAATTAAAGCAGAAAACCAAAACCAAAATAAACATTAGAAGCACGTATATACATATATATAGACACACACACATATATGAATGTAGACACAAATACATGTAGAGATATGTATAGGTAGATATATATCTGTAGCTGTGAATTATAGACATTTACTGAGATCTGTATTTACTGCCTCCTACAAGTCTATTTTACATTCTAAATTTAGGGAATTTTCTTCCCTTCTTTCCAAAAAAAAAAAAAAAGAAAGAAAAAAGGCAGCATCTGGTTTGTATTTTTCAAGTCTATTCAAAAACACCTTCTTTCTGCGTGTATCTGCCACTTCAGTATGCACAAAGAAAAATGTAGAATCACCAAGAAAATTCCTATAGAGTCTGTTTGTAAACAAAAAGTTCCCATCTCCAACATGGTTGATATTATTAGCACTAGGAGGTGGTGGAAAACTTTTCAGCAGTAGGTATTTTACCAATATTGTGGACATATATCTATATGTATTTTTTGGTCATTTCAAAGATTTCAATTATATTTTCTACAAAGAAATCCTTCTTATTGAAAATAAGTGCACAAGAGTTACATACAGAGGTTTTTGTCCAATCTTGTTAATATTAATTGTTCAGAAAAAAAACCCCAAATATTTTGCCCTGTGTTTTTTGTGTAAAATTTGGTTTTTTCTCTTAAAATACAAGCTAGAGACAAACCTATAAAAGATGTCAACAAATATCAATCCACAACATTCTTCAATTAATTTGTTGAGAAACAATAACAAGACATAATATGTGATGCGTAAATGAATAGCGGTTACAGGGGAAAAAAAAAAAAACCAAACCATTAAAACAGCATTCACACATAAGAATCAGAATTCTGAAACCAAACATCTCCAAACTGAAATTTAGGTGGAATTTCTCCATTTCCTCAGACTTTTTGAAACAATATTCATTGCAAGTCAGTCGAAACATTTGCGTTATCAGTGCTCTCCACTCTGCGAGGCCCTGCCGTTTCCGACCAGGGCAATCAACTTCAAACTGTAATTGCCATCCACCCAAAGCCCTCCAGAAAGGAAAACCTCACTTGGGCAACCTGAACCGCCGATGGGCAGTGGCCTTTCACACTCCACATTAGCCCTCCTGCGTCTGGCGGGCTGCAACCGCAGCATTGTACCTTTGCAGGAGCCAAGCAGAGCCACAGACAGCATTTAACACAATTACCACAGCACCACATATATATATTTTAAAAGAAAAATACTCTTTGAGGTAAAATACAGTAAACTACTTTGGCTAAAGTCCTATATTACCAGTGACTTTTCCCTGCAACCCTTCACTGAAGTTCAATTTCAAAGGTTAATACACAAAACAAATACACGGGATACCTCAAAGGCTGAATGTAAAACACATTCGTGATTTTGTGATTTTTTTTATTTATTTTTTTTTAAAGGCCTGGCCAAGTTTTAATGGGCTGTCACACACGAATGATTATGAAAGCGCTACAATGAACTGAGCAGATAAGCTGATCTGATCGGAATTAACTGCATGTGATTGCTGCTTTGAAAAGCTGGCCTAAAGAGGCAGCATTGAAAGCAATCTCACAAGTCACTGGTACCGCTTGCCTCAGCTATAAGTAAGCACAGATGGTGAGAAAAGTTAATTAAGAGACATATTTGTTTGGGGGTTTGAAATTTCCACCCTCTCTTCCCCAAAGAAGCTGAGCCACAGTGAAAATGTGTTTTACGTTTGCGGCCTAATAAGTTCATGTTTTTGAGGCTCTGTTCCTGTAGATGGAGGTAATAGATAAACAGAATAAATAATTTATGTCAGCAGTTAGCATATGGATTTGCACTTGATCACTAAGCTACTCATTGCACCTGATAGCTACAACATCTTGTCAATTAAAAATATTCCTTTCTCCACAATTCTTCATTTACTTTCCTCCTACCCAGCACAGCTTTTCTTATACCACAACTGACACCCAGCAATGGAGATGTCATCCTTTCCATTCTCACTTTAATGACTGCCTCTTTCATTTGCTCCTTCACTTCTTCTTACAGCATTTCATAAGGAACATATCAGCAATTTACAAAAAATAGCTTCTGGTGATAAACCTATTTTTTCTCCTGGTTGGGAACTCTCTTTCCCACCTCTCTCCAGCCCACACTTGAGCTTTCCTGAGATTAACTAATGGGCTTCTGAAGCTGGGCCTATGACAGTGCTCTGTAAAGTGATCACCATCTTTAGAGGATCAAAATATATTCCTTACACTCTATATTCTGTAAGACTATGACCAAAGAGTCATGTAGCAGACATCTTGCTCAATGGAGTATGATTCTTTGGACCCACTTCCATTTTTTTAACCTGTGGCTATTATAATGACAATGGCCAGTAGCACCGAAGAAATACTGGCTGCAGAATGGTGGAGACCAATCTCACAAGAAAGGCCCTTGAAGGTAAGAAAGGGTTAACGCTAAGGACAGAGAAAACTGAGATTTCAGAACTTCAAGTGAAATTGAGAGGTTCTTAGAGGGACATTTCCAATTCATGCCTACTGTACTATTTATTTCCTTTCCCATCACTGCTGATTATAAGGATGTGCATGTATAAAAGGAAGTTTCTTCATCTCTAATCAGAGCGGCTCTATTCCATGAATCCACAATCCACTGTTCGTGACATTACAAAATGAATCAGGCAGGAGGCTCAAGCCAGATCAGAAAGTGACAGCTTCTGTTTAAGCAGATATCTTGGAAATTAGTGATGATAGAGGACAGTATTATACTGCATAAGCATTTAACTCTTAGCACTGCCTCATTCTCTAAAAAGAGGTGCAACAGAATTACTCACTGGAAAGATCTTGGTATTAAAAATAATAAATCGGAGTGCTGATCTGTTCTACTCATATTTCTCGAGAAATAAAGGCCTGTTTTGAATAGGACACCCACGGTGTATGTATCGAACACTCCCTGGATTTGAGGAAAGCTGCTTCTTAAAACATTATCTTTGTATTATAGCATATGGTCGCATCATTTATGGTCTACATTAAGAATTTGGCATATATCGTTATATTGCTTGTCAGTCTTATTTCTGTGCTATAGAACCAATTTTGAGCAGGATATTACACTTACAAGAATGTGTTCTCTAACTAGGTTTACATTTCAGATGACAGGATCACATCAGAAGACTAGAGATTGACACCCAAGACCAGCCCTGCACTGACAACCTTCCTACATCATTCTGCAAGGATTTTCGCCAAAACCTTGATCTATCTACATAAATATATATATACACACAAACTAATAATTTAGCCATTAGATATATATATGTAAACATACAAATTAATAATTGCGTCTCACATTCCCAGGTGGTCCCTAAACATTGTATTATCTAATCACATAAAAATGGCAGGTTTTCTAATTTTATAAATGTACACAAAATAAGTGGTTAAGTCAATCACTGAGAGCTCCGTACAGATGTTAATCCAATTTGTGTGGTAATGATCAAAACAGTCAGTTTACATAAAGCATTACAGCTGTGCAATATTGCAGTCCTGCAGTTCTGTCATCAGCAATGAGGGCTACCTACCTGCCATTGGAAATTTTTCCAATGGACTCTGCATAGTCATGCTGACAGTGAGTAGGACCTTCCATCAGTGTTGCCCACAGTGACAGCCTTGCTCCCTTTCTGCTTTTCTCTCCAAGGATTGTCAGCGGGAAAGTGTAAAAGGAGCTATAGCTCCTTCTACTGGGTCTTAAGATTCTTTAGATTAAAGATTTGAGATCCTACTAGGGCTCAGAGAAGCGAGGGAAAGAAGGCCAGTAGCGTCTCATAGAGCTTTGCGTCACATTTTTTGAATTCTGCTTTGCACATTCTCACTAACAGCATAATTTCAGAAGCAATCACGCATTTAAAGAAGTTAGCAGAAAGAAGTCTGGGGACAGACTGTTGGAATGGGGACAGAAGTACTGCTAAGCAAACTGATTGTCTGATCCACATATGACATCTCAGATGTAACAGCTTGTAAACATTATCTGTAGAGCTCCAAATAATAACTTTACAGATTTAACCAATCATGCTTTGAAGGCTGTCACTGATCTAGTGGAGCATGACCAAATCCCGTTAGAGTGCAGAATAGATTCTAGCCGAAAATCTTACATATGCTAAGTTGCATATCTAGATAAGGAATACAAAGACATCACATATGCTACAGATATGTATGTGCATGAAGAAATTAATACATGCAACTAAATGCATCGTCCCATGGGCCTACAACAAAGGTTTCAAACCCTGCAGGGTAACTCAGTCTGCAGCAGTACTATGTGCTTCATCAAAGAATATCACGTTGTCAAACTCCTTCCTAGGAAAGGACTGACTTCTGCGTAAGTGAGTGTGGCAGATACCTGTGACTGCTACATAAATATTCAAGACAGACATAAGAGACTCCCTTGCAACTTCATCTGAAACAGGCAAAAGCAGATGAGATCTGTGTTTTGTTTGCCCACTTTGCACATGTACTTCTTTAAAATTGCAGCACAATGTAAGAAGTCATTTGTTAGAGTTAATTCACTGGATGAGATTTCCTAAGATCTCCTGAAATTCTATCATCCTTCCAGCAAAATGTGGAAATTGAGTCTTTGAGGCACTGGAAAAAGCATGGGTAGGAAACCTGCACAGATGTGAAAGTGCTCAAAGGATGGTTCCCATCTTGCCCAGTGGGGATAATCAGAATTAATTTGACTATTTTTCTATTTTCCTTTTTATCTTCCTTGTGTGAAGAAAGCTCAAGAGAAAAGCATGTTAGATGGCCAGGTATCTCCTATTCTGAGAACTACATGCTGCATTTCTCTGGCTGCAAGCCTCTGCATGTAAATGCCAGGGGAACATCTAGCCCCTAATATCAGAACCAAGTCGTCATATACTTCGTAAGGGCCATCTATCACATTATCACTCATAGTAGTATACATAGATCCTACAGGGTATCCTGCCTCCCAGTAGAGCTAGGAGAAGTTAGCATCATACACTGCATTGCACTGTTGACTGTGATGATATGCAGTCTTTTCTTTCCCTTAGATAACTCCAAGAGCTGAAAAATTATGGTTTAAACAAACTTCCTGTTCTTTTCTTTCCTAGGGTGAAAAGACTGCTTTTAATCAACGATTGCAGCTCTATGGAAGAGAGATGCACAGTGTGCTCTCAGATAAAATAGAATAAAACCCCCACCTTTGCCTCAGACATATTTCTCGGGACCAGCCAGAGTCATAAGGGTCTCTTAACACTGCACTTTGTGTTATATTTTTTCTTCCATTTAGAAAAAAAAAAAAAGTTAGAGGATTTTTTTTTTCATTACATTTGGCCCAATTAACATGAATCTTCTTTGTCTCCTTCAGCTTTTCTCCAAACAGTAGAGAAATCCAAAGCTTTTCTCTTGGCTCTCTCTCGAGGGACTAATATCTTTAAGTACTTCAAGGCCAGATCCAACTCCCTGACATTTGTCTGCCTTTAACTGGCAAAGCGCTTGTAAGTTTGTTAGCCTCCAAAGCGTCAAGAAACTACAATGATCTTTAGACATATTCCATGTGGGAGGTTTTGCAGAAACAGCTTCATACAGCAATAAAACCTACAGCTTGTTCTGGTCAACCTGTGTCAGACGAGGGCAAATAAAATCCTCTGAAGTATAGTAGATATCCAGTTGAGCATGTTTCACTGGGAAGATTCATGAGTAAAGGAGCTCCTCTGTATCCAGCTGTTATCGTTGTCATTTGCCATGGAAGTGTTGGTTTGAGCCCAGATTAAACAAATCCAAGTTAGAAACAGGAACCAGACTAATTCTAACTTTATCGTATACTCTGCAACAGATATTCAAGCAAATATTAAGGCATTGTTTTCTCTTGGAAAACTTGACCCTAATCTGATGTTGCAGGAGGGAGGAGCCGCATTTGCTGGACTGCCTTGCCCAGGTCCCACTTACAGCCTCACCCCCAGAGCGTGCAGAAGTAGGGAAGGTATGGAAAAACTACGCGATCCCAGTGCTAGGCACTGCAATGGCAGTTAACCTGTTACGGTTTCTTACCACCAGCCTAGGAAATCAATCCAGTTATCTGCTGAGTAGCACCGCAGCAGAGCTCCTCAGATGAGCAGGAGCCAAGAAATGTGCCAAGTTTTCTAAACAGTTGAATGCAGGGACACCGAAGGCAGGACTAATCAAACAATTTAGTCGTTTGTCTCGTGCTCATCTACTTGGTTTTAGCATTTCACATCTGCACAAAGGTTTATGCAACTCTGAAATCTCTACTTACCAGCAATCAGCTAAATCGACTTCCAGATTGAAGTGTCATTTCCAACAACTACATATTAAGGTGCTCTACGAAAACAAGTATTGTACAGGTAAAGCAATTCTAGTTGAGGTACTATCAGCTTTAGTGTAAACAAAGGAAAGAGGAACTGTGGAATTAGTCTGAAAAAGATTCCCATGCCTTGACTGACATTGTAATCCATATGGATAAAAAGACGTCTCCATTTTTCAACCATCTTAGAGGAAGTATAGCATTCTTCTGCTATGCTCTTTTGCTTAGTAGAGTCAAAGCTTGACTCAAAGAGAGGGTAGTGTTTATTCTAACTGATCAAAGTTAAGGAGCAGTTAATGACTTGAATACCCACAGTTTAAGTTAAATTAAGCTGTGCAGGGACTCTTTTTGAGCCATCATTCTAAACAAGGAAAATATCTGTCCCCTGCTAGTGCCAAATACCCTTTTTTCCTTCACAACAGTTTTTATCATTTTCAATGACACCATAATGGAATTGAGCAAACAGCAGAATCCATAGAGATGTTTAATTCATTCTGAGATGTCACCACCTCAGAAAAGAGATAAGATTTTACAAATTTATTCCCCTCCTTTATTTCAATTACCATGTTAATGCTTGAGACAATTCCTAACCCAAACTTCTGGCCAAAAGTCTGTTGGCAGGTAAGATGGCAGATCTAAATCAAATCATAAAGATCCTGCATTAAGATTGCATAGCACAATTTCCCCTCTGTAGTAAAAGCTTCATTTTCACCTATTTTCCTACTGGAATTCACTATAGGATAGCAAAACTTCATTACATACACATGACAGGATGTTAAGATAGTATGCCATTTAAGAAGTTCTAACAATATCCAAAGCTAAGTTCAAATCCAAACATTAAAACAACAAAGTGTAGTGAGGGAAACAAGGAAGATTGCTTACACCAACGAGGTCTTCCCCGGTTAACTCTCTCAGAGTCTTTCAAAAACAGAAACTAAAAGAATGAAAGGGCTCTGCTATAAGCAGTCTGCTACACCAATATGACAAAAACCACCATCAGCCTTCAGTTGTGACCCTTTCATGGCTGTCAAATTAAAACACACAGCAACAGTGAGCCCCCCTCCCCGTTCTTTTTGGCCACCAGGTCATGCAAATTACAGAAGACCAATAGTCTTTGCTTAGCAACAAGACTGCATGTTCACTACTGATTGCATTAATGATAAAGTAGTGAATATTAACAAATCTAATGATGAGAAGAGATGCCCTCCTTCACTGACTCATGCGTACAATTTAAAATCTCTGAAATAGAAAGAATAATTCATTCATCTAACAGACTCACTAGAAACAGAAAAGAAGCCATCAATAATACTGCTTTCCAGCCCACATCCCTGACACTGAAACCCAGGCACACAACAGTAATTTCATGCAAGGAGAAGGATTGCTAAATGTACAAAAATATACATATTTCTACTGAGCCATGCAACTTCCACATTTGCTTACGTCTTAGACTCATTCTAATACTTTCTAGAGCTACGGTTAGTACACATGAGCTGTCCTGACTGCCGTGGGACACAAAGAGCGCTGGCGAAGTGTGCTGAACTGTCAGCCCCTGAGCGCCTCCACCTCCCAGGGAATCCCACAGCTCATTTGGGTAACTGCAGAAAAGGTTATCATTACTTACAGCAGGATGTCCAGCACAGTAGGTGTAGCTAGCATGAGACTGGTAGTGCAAGCTTGCTCTTGGAAAGGTGTATGTATTCCAAGCAGGTTGGCTGCTATTCCACTGGGAGCTAAAGCCAGGGCTCATGGTCACTCTTGATTTACTGTTTTGGTACGTTCTCACTGTGGAGCTGGACTATCAAAAAAGAAAGAAATGCAACGTAAAAATAGCTTTTATGGTAGAACACAAACAATGCAGCTACATATCATCATTGTGCATATACACACTGCCACATAGTCTGGAACAAACTTGAACGTTTCCTGTAAGGAACTGGGAAAAGCAAAAAATTGATTCCTTCAAAGATATCAGTGAAACAGCTATGTCGCTGTAATGCCCAGAAGACTGATGGCTGTTAGACTTCAGGCTGGGATGTAAATCAAATGAGCAATGGGTAAGTGATTGAGATAAGGGGATGTTCTGAAAGTGTGTAGAGGGTGCAATCCTGCAAGATTAATAGTTGAAACTTCCATAATTTTTTATTATAATGAACCATATATTGGCATTTATTGAGGTCCTGATCAGCTATGTCCATTTTACAGTAAATGCCAGTTCGGGGCCAATATTTAGATATGTATCTTGAAGTCTTGAAATCCCATCTAGTGGCTAGGTAAGGCCACGTCATCACAAAGCTGCCCTTACATTTCAAATATGTAACCTTCAAAACAGACTATGAAACATTTTTAAATTACTTATAGTGCAGAAGGAAAAAAAAAACAAAATCTTAATATTATTTTTTTAAAAGTTAATTCAATAATTTAATTTGAAAGTAACCCAGAATATGGATGTGTAATTCACTTTCATTCTTTCTGGCTTTCTCTCATTTTACTTTATTTTAACTGCAGTTTTCTGCTTCTAGTCCTCGTTTTATAATAATATTCTTAATAAATGCTTGCACTGATAGAGGGTGGTTTATTAGGGCAGGGGAAAAAAATCCATTTTCAAAAAAAGTAGAAGATGCATTAGAAGTGGGTGCATTTTTAGCAGATATTTAGATTGGTCTTCAAAGACATGCAAATGTACTTTTCCCTCCATATTCTGTTCTGCATTTGGGTTTTGCTTGCTTTCTTTTTATTGGCAAAGGTGTTCTCAATATCCCATGCAAATTTACACCAACTAATTGTAATTATGATAAACTCAAAACCGTTCTTTCTAAAGCGTTAAATTCACAGTGACCTTAGAACAGTGAAAGCTTGAGAAATATGAACACAAATAATATTTCTTAGAAATGCATATAAATGTCCCTGTTAGTAAATTGATGCTATCAATTTCAAAAGCTATATTCAAGAGTGACGCTTCATTTATTTTTACCCTCCTTTCAAAGACAACTTTTATACACGATATAGGTAGCATTAACCAAATATCAATATGGGCCACCATCGAACAAGGTGTTTCACACAGTCCAAGACTACCCTTACCCTGAAGTGCTTACAAGATAAATGAGAAGGTCAGGGAGAGGATGAAAGAGCAGAGTCTGAGGCTGAAGCAGAGACAAGAGCTTGACAAACATGACTTTCAGTTTCATTTCAATGCTGCAGCTCAGCTTCATTGGAAGAGGATTAGTGAAATGGAAGGAAAAGGGGACAGAGAGAAGACATACAAAAAGGTTTCAAGGACGCATTCGAGCTATAAAAATATATACCCTGTATAATCTTCCTAATTTTAATACTGTATTTAGATGAGCCGGTTGTAGAGACTACAGGCCACGCTGGCATCGGCTGAACGTGCCCTCTTCATTTCATTTAATTTTCCGAAGTTGAAGTACACAAAGTTTGCTTCGGTTATCAATTGCCGTATAAACTTTAAGTTCAAGAAAAGGCCAAACGACTTCCTGCATGTGTTTATTTCCTGCGCCGCCGATTAGGAAGCCTGAAAAGAGCAGTTTCCGCTCACCAGTTCTCAATATCTCGACAGATTCGTCTCCCGCCCCCACCCCTAAGCAAAGGGTTCCTGCGGTGTGATTTCTAAAGATTTAACTTACGACTAGCTGAACACAAAGCGTATGAATGAACACTAAAACCCACACTAAACTCTCATTAGTCACTGTGTGTGACAAGTGGTTACTTTGTTCTTACAAAAGGCTTTAGGGAAAAAAAAAAATCTGCCCCTACAGTTAAAGGGGCTTATTTGAAATAAATCTTTTTGTATGAATTTAAATCATGACAAATCAAAGGAAAGAGGCTATGGCTACAGCTAGAAAAAAATCTGAAGGGTTTTAATGGTTTTTTTCTTTTTTCTTTTTTTTTTTTCTTTCTTCTCCTTTTACCCTCTTTCCCCAAGGAGCAGAAACTGCATTTTCTTTCCTTTGACATATTACTTATCTTTCAGATCGCTCCTCAAAGACAAATCTCTCTTTCTGGGCCCTGGTAGACTTGCTTCTACATGAGAGATGAAGGCTAGGTTTTGTTTCGGACAGATCAAGTAGATTTTTAGCCATAATGTACTTCTCCGTGTACATTTCTCCCCTTTATAAACATCAGGTATTCAAGTGTGGCTGCTTATTAACTCCTCTTGAGGAGTTCATCCCCTGCTGAATATTCTGTGAATATCGAGCTGCTGTATCCTAACAATAGCTTCGCTCCTTCCTATTATTTCTGATGGGTCTGCATTGTATGGACCAGTGGAAAACATCTGTGGCTGATGGGACGTGAAGATGCATTGTCAGCTGTGGTAATTGTTTACTGATTATTTTCACTATGGCAGCAAACTCCACTACAGTAAGGACAGATGTGCTGTTAGCACTCTACAGATGTGCACATTACCTGTTCCTGTATTAGAGAACAGGAGCAAAAATAAGCCTGTGCTTTTTAAGCAGCCTGCCTCAGATGTTGAACAACCTTCCGCCTGTTGACTGAGGTTTGGGTTGTGCTTGTGTGCCACACAAAACGCCTCCCCATATCTGCCACTGTGTTGGAGGCACAGTTCAGCCCCGGCGCTAAATCCAGGCACAGGGATGAGCCCCTCGGGCCCCTGTTTGCTCCTCCACCCAGCTCCTACCTCACGGGGGGCACATTAGAAACAGAAAGCCATGCAGACCATCAAGGATGCGCCAGGTGTCTGTGCTGGTTTTGGCACATGAACCCCACTCCCGCTCGGGACGGCTGGGCGGCTGTGGGAGGAATGTCCCTGCTCTGAACAGCTTTGTAGGGGGGGCTACTATTTCTGACCCAAGAAAAGCTTCTCCTTTTTGCTGGCTTATGTCCAGGAAAAAAAAACAAAAAACAAACCAAACCAAAAGTCAATACACAAAGACACTCCCAGGATAATTGGCTTAGAGATCTTGAAGCTATCCAGGTTGTCAGCCAGAAGAGAGAGACATCTGCACCGTCAGCCACCAAGTTCTGGGACAGCCTGGTCACCTTGCGGCTCTAACCTAGGGTGGGTGGGGAGCTAAGATGTGAGATCAGGGACCGCAAAAGCTGATGTGGAGGCAAAGCGTGAGGAACAGGAGAGAGGAGCTGTTGTTCCCCATCTGCTGTGCCTCTGGGGGTGGGGAGTGGGCACAGGGTCAGGAATGGAGGAGTGAGGCTGAGCCTGGAAAAAAGGGGTTGGGGAGGAGGTATTGTCTTAACTTGTCCTTGTTTCTCACTATCCAAACTGATTTTAACTGGCAATAAATTAATTTTCCACATGTTGAGTCTGGTTTTGCCTGTGACGGTAACTGCCAAGTGATCTCCCTGTCTTTATCTCGACCCATGAGCTTTTCCACTTTATTTTCTGCCCCCGTTTTGTTGAGGAGGGGGAGCAAAAGAGCAGCGGGGCGGGTGCCTGGCAGCCAGCAAAGGTCAACCCACCACAGACTGGCCGGTCTTGTGGCACATAAGCTTTTATTCAGGATTTGAAAGTGCATCTATTTCCCCCTATCTCTATTGATTCCTCCAATAAAAGATATCGCCTCTCCCCATACCCCTATCTTCTTTATAACAATGTTGTCAATGGAAGACCACCGCTGCCACTCTTGGGACAACCTGACCAGCTTTTCTCGGAAAACTTCTGCACAAAATTATCAGATTACAACAAAAAAGAAGTGTTGCCCTCCTTGCTATCTTTTGCCAGAAACAACAAATAGTACAAAGCTAGGGGAGAATTTTCTTTCCCTTGAATAAGTCACTCCAGTACCTTTACACCCTAAAGGTCTGATGCAATCTAAAATTGAGATGAGTAAAATGTAAATGTCTATGCATATTTTAAAATATGACCCTTTTTTTCCCTGTGCCTTAATTTCTCTGGCTTATAAGTATGGATAATCTTACTGTAAAACTTCTAGGCTAACCTTTTCCTCATGTTTGTAAAAGTTTTGAACATTTTTGGACATAAGCATGAGTGAAGTGCAAAGTATTATTAGTATTATTACTATTTCTTGGGCTTAACTGCGTTCAGTTCTCAGTTCTTTTAACAGCTGATGTGTGAAGTCTAACAGCGGAAAAAATAGAACATAGTATTTATGGAGCACTTTTTATCTTCAAAGCACTGTGCAAATGTTAAATGGTGGCAAAATTTTTGCCTGGTGCAGCATTTCCAACTTTTAAAGCAGTTTATAGTCGATGTAAGAACTAGCAGCCACTTTTTCCTATTTGCGTGTGAATAAAGCACACCCTTTGACTAGGACATGAAGCAACATAAACAGTTCTGACGTAGCCTTAGTCTTCATGTCATCACACTCGTGCTCGCCACTCTTTTGCAATACAGTATCATCCTGCAGTAAACAAACAGGAAAAATATGTGCTAATTCTGAATTTCTACATCACGTCAAATGCATCTATCAGACACCCTTCTGCCAATGATCCCAAACCGCTATGATTATTATTGGCTTTGGCACTCCAAAAGAAGAGAGAGGCTCAAATATTCTGCTCTCATTACCTCTCTACTTGCATTGATTTAAAGAGAAAAAAAAAAGGACAAGTGGGATTAAAGAGGTGTAAATAACATCTGAATTCAGCCTCCCACTACCTCATCTTCTAAAAGCAACTTCCCAGAGCTATGATGTCATCCTAGCCCACACAATTTGAGCTGTCTCCAGTCCCTTGGATTTTGATTACAGAACAGTTCTGTCTTCAGCTGCATCTTCTGGGCTTTTTTTGTGAAAGAAATTGTATTTGAAAGGGTATTCACCCTCTTCCCCCTGTCGCTTCAAGGGACCTGACATCCCTTATTTTGGATGTCAAAATGATTACAGGAGTTGGGAAAGGCCAACTAGAGAAACTGCCACTCTGGAGATACTGCTTGCAGGAACTGTATATGCCTGTATTTGGATCAGACCATAATGCAAAGCACAGTCCTATGCTCTTAAAAGTTTGGATGCTTTACAAAATACTACTGTTCCCATAGAAATCAAAGGTTTCCTATAACCTGGAAAAGTCAGAAATGAAAATAGCTGCCCTGGAACATTATTGCCTGAGCTAAAATTTGTTTTCTCGCTCAGAGAAAATATGAATCTGGCAAACCAAATCTGAAGCTAGTTCATCACAAAATCCACCTGAGAGACCTTAAAGATTGTGGTAATTGTGAAATTGAAGAGTGAAGGCATTTTTTTCTCTGTGGGTTGTTATGAAAACTAAACATGGAAGATATTGCAGTTTTGTTTTTTTTTTTAACAGCAGGAAAGAAGAATTTTGTGCAGCTACTTTTCCCAATGTAATCTTTCACTATAGCTTGCAAATCTCTTACAGTCTAGAACCAGACTCCATCTGTTCCAGTAAGAACTGAGCTCTTAATATTTGGCCACTGCAGATTTCGAGTTTATCAAGTTTGTCTCATAACCTTTATGAAAAAGCTACAGAGACATGACCAAATTTAAGAGAAACATTGTTTTTCCAGACATGGGATTGAAACTCAATACGCTGTACCTGGAAAAACAGGATCAACTGAGAGAAATAGCATTCCACTGAAACCGCGGAGAAATGATGAGGCTGTATTTCATATCTCAGCATACATGTAAGGCTATATAGCTCATCCAGTGGATCCAAGAGCGCTGAGTGCTAGCCCACATCACGCCAAAACGCAGGGTGTGCAGCCCGTCTGCCCCCTCCTGGTAGGTGGGAGAGGAATGCTCCCCACAAACAGGGTGAAGGGGACCCAGGCCTGCAGGACACGATGAGCACAGCTGAATTACTTCGAGCTGGGGCCCAGTAGGAATGCTAAGTTGAAAGAGTTTTTAGGTTAGGTCCCAAATTATCAGAATAACTCTTGCGGAATGTATTCTAGAAAATGTGTCTGCCACTCATTGTTATTTTCCCCCCGAAGTTATGCCTTGAAAACAAAATATATATGGTTTTCACACTTTTCTGGTTAGAATTCCCATCGTTTCCAGTGACTCAACACTGTAATTCATGTTGTACTTTTAACTGTTACTTGAATCCTAAGAGCATTTTTTTTCCTGGGCAAAGTATGAAACATTGCTCTTGTAGTTCCAGAGAGTGAGCAGGGTTGCTGAAAAATTGAAGGCCTTCACGGTTTGAGGAAGAGGCCATGAAGAGCCTTGTTTTCTGCCATCTTATCATCCACGTCAGTGCCGAGGGGCACAGAATTAGTAACAAAAGTGACAATTCAGATTAAAGCCTTAAAGTCTCTTAGCGATGGGCGTGACCAAAAGTTGCTGTTACCTGATGGTTCTCTAGGCAAGAGGCTGTTGGGTTTCAGTCAACTTCTGCACACGTGCACCTCCCAAAAAGCATTACCACTCCCAGTACCACAGCAGGCAAGCTCAGTGCAAAGGCCAGTTAAAGTCACAAGAAATGCTCCTGTGCTTCAAGCCCATTTCTCCAGAATAAGAAAAGGAATTTTGCAGGCGTAAGAGAAACTTGCATTGGTTTTCTTACCCATGTTGTGCCTAGCCATAGGGAATGGGGACACTCATGCTCCTGGACTGCTCATTTGTATGTCTTCCTTCCACAGAAGGAAAAGTGAAAGGAGACTTTCCAAACAACATTTTTTTGTTGTTTGTTTGTCTTTGTTAGGTTATTTGTTAAATGTAAACTGGAGTTAAAATGTATGTTGTTAGATGGGATTCTTATTGGTCTAGTTTAAACCTTTAATTTAGGTTTGAATACAGTCAATATCTTGACTCCAAGTTCCCTCCTTCTCCCTCCCCCTCTGCTTCCTTTATTTTGAAAGGAGTAGGGCATGTCAAAGTTTCTTCTGTTCATAATATTATTTAGTCAATCTATTGTGAGAAATTCAAGTCATAACAACCTCAGAAGGACACTGAATATGACCTTGTAATGGTAGGTTGTTAAGTAATTATTTTCTGAAAATAAAACACACTGGCATCTGTTAAATTTACTCCAGCCTTTTTCACAAAACCAAGGTTACAATTTAAAGTAGTGATGTATTATGCTAACCCAAGATGAGCATGATCTGAGTGTTCCCAGTAAATTCTGGCAAGATAGCACTAGTTAAGACCCCACCACAGATGACCTGCATGTGGTGCGTATTTCTGATTTCTAAAGTCACCCGCATAAAATAATCACTCAATCCAATACTCATGAATGCACATACAGCTCATCTGTACGGAGTGACTGGAGAAAAGGATGTTCTTCTACCAGGAGCTGGAGAGCCCACAAGTCACAGAGGCAAAGAACTGGAAGGGAAGGATTTGTGCCAGATAAGAAAGTCTAATGGTGAACAGTAATCTTAAGGAAAGTTGTTGATTATATACAAACCAGACCATATTAAGTCTCTGATCTTAGCAGATCTCTGGAGTGGTATTTTTACAAGGTCTATGGATTCCTCTCTCATATATGACAGTTGCCACTCTTGAAGTCTTTTCTGCAAACTACACAGCAGTATTTGGGATTTGCAGCATTCTCTTGATAAGAGATGACACAAAAGGATGTCCAAAAATTGAAAAAAAAAATAAAATTAATGTGATAAGTACATTTCCTAGGATCACATTCCCAGGTACAGAGGGCTCTTGTACTAGTTTTGCTGTAAGTCAACAAACCACTTTTACCTACATCTTATTTTTTTTATGTAGACGTATGTACTGCTGACTGAAACACAAGTTCAGGAGCTTTACTGATGAATGACTGATTTTAGCATTTACCTGTCTGCTAAACTGAGACTTTTTACAGACAGCTAACATCTTTTGTGAAACTCATTATTTTTTGATAGTTCGGGGAGAAAAATAATTATTTCATTAACACTTGAATTCTTTCCCCTTTTACAGTACCCAAAGGTATGTTTCACTATGTTCTGCAGTATCTTAATGTTTTTTCTGATGTATGTGTTTACTACATGTATATTGAATTACTCCCTGAACAATAAATCAACCACTGTCTTGGATACAAAATGATTTTCCTCCCGCTAGATCTGCAATATACAACTTTTTTTAGGCAATCCCAAGAGTAACAGCTGGCTGACAATTTAAGCAAGTCTGCAACATTAACCAGTGAGTGCAATCCAGACTCACATACCAGGGAAGAGGGATGCTTATGAACAACCAAAAAATGTCTGTGGCACATCTACAATTCTACCAAGTGAGAAAAAGTCAGATTTCTTTCCTCAGCTGCAGTAGGCATAGCATTGATTCCAGCACCACGTGCATATTACAAGTCTTCACGTCCACAAAATGCTTACTTTACCGAATGTAATGCGGTTATGAAATGCATTTGGCCACTGGGAAGAATTCCATAAATCCTGCAAAGCTACCCAGCGTACCACTCTGCAGCTAAGTCCTGTGGATGGGTCTGCATGCTTTTGTAAACCTCACTGTGGGATTAGGACATTTATCAAAGCAATGATTTCTTTCCTGCAATGTTATATCTATTGTATACCAGGAGTTCTGCAGGTGCATGATTTATCCATCCTGTCATTAGCTACAATACCCTGCAAACAGTTTTTATTTTCTGCTGGAGAAACAAATACTCCTCCCATAAATTGTTTTACTGCTGATTGGGGAACGGGCTCCTGCTCCCTTGACAATAAACCAGCTTGCTTTCTCTGACCGCGGAGTTATAATTTCCAGCATAACCATCTGAAGCTCAACACCATTTCTTATGGAATTAAGTAATATAGGGAAAATTATAGCTTACTTCTTTTCAATATCACGCCTGAACTCTCATTATGTGTTAAGCGCCAACATGTTTGATCACTTGAGGGACATTACAGACAACACAGTCCCTGAAGATCCAGCCGAAGGAACACAGGAGGAGGAAGCAAATGCCAGATAAATTGAACAGACAAAATTCTCTTTTAAAATGAAAAGAAAAACTCAATATAATTTTTGTTACTGCGATCAGGATTTGCCAAAGTTTTCAGTTTGGCTGAAAACGTTCAATGAGCATTTTAAAAAGCAAGGAAGCAAACTGGATATCCAGGAAATCCAGAAATGAAAAGCGATTTCTTACCCAGTGAAATCATACTCAGACAGGCCTTTCACTCAAATTAAATATTCATAGAACCACATATATTGTACATGACACATTTGAATGTGAAAAGGCTAATATGCTCTGGCTTTTACAGTACTCAACTAATCCATTAGAAATGTAATAGTCAGTCTAACCATTCCGTGACTTCAGTCAGAGGTATGAAAAATAAAAGAGAAAGCAGAATGAACTACAAAGAGAAGATGAAAATAAGAAGTAAGACGTATCCAAGACCAGCTCTCAGGGTACTCAAAATCAATTTCAACTGCCACAGATATCTGTTGAGTATCAAATACAGAACAGAGGAACACGCACACAGGGCTACAGAGTTGCCTAGAAAAGCTGCTTTTTTTTCCCTTAAGCTTTGGGCACTCATACTGGAGAAAAGAGATCATTAATTTATTAAAAGGGATGAGTGAATTATAACTGGGAAGTTGACTATAAGCTATTTGAATTCAGTGTAGCAAAGACTGGTTTTCCAGGATACATCAATACAAGGTTACACATTTCATTAAAAAATAAGTAAATCTCAATGAAAAATGACATTACAATTCCCAATATAAAAGACAACAGAAATACATAAGAGATAGTGTGTTAAGGCCTGAGAGCTTATGGCATTTTGCTTGTTTTGCTTTTATTCCCCGGGGCGGGGGGGAGGAAAGGCAAAGAAAGGCTATTAAAACCCAAATAATTCTGCAGATTACTGACAATCCTGTAGTCTAAACTAGTGGGAAGGAGACATGGGCATCAACAAGTAAAAATACTATTAAGTCAATGAAAAACTTAGTGAATATCTTAAATGAAGGAATAAAGCAGAATGAGGTAACACATGCTGAAGGTCTGACCATGCAAAGCTTCTCTGACCTTGGTCAACACAGCATTTAAAATAATGCGACTACTCATGACCTTACAGTAAGCTGTGAGTATAAGCAAACAGATCCCTGACAAAGCTACGTAGAAACTACTCCTTAAGTTAAACACGGTTCTCTCCTGTATATTTGTCTGCTGCACATAAAGCGCTATCATGTGGCCAGATCATAAAAGAAAACCTCCCTCTAGATAATGTCAATCAAATGTTTCTAAATATACAAAACCACTTTTACTTTCAAGTATCAATGCGAATGCAAATAAGCCACCCTCCCCTCCTAGTACCTATCTTTAAAAATATAAACCACTCCTTTTATTCTCATGAGCTGACAAGCAAGAGTTTTATGGGCTGGCTTGTATTTTGACCGTGCCACAAGAGTTTCAGATTGGCATTTTATACTCTATGAATTGGTAAACAAACCAAATTAACAACAACAAAACTCTAATAACTTACGTTTTGGTAAGGTTACTGCAGTAAGGAAAACTCACACAGGTCTGAAAATAGCTTCAGTGTTCCTGAAATTACACTGCTGAGCAAAAATAACCTCAACACATTATGCACTGAGGGGCTCCAAGTGGAAAGCAGAGATCTTTTGAATCCTGTTGGAGGGTGCTCAAGTAAGAGAAGTCATCGACCCTTGAGAGAGGAAATCCAGCTGAGGCTCCTCGGAGCCTGGCATGTGGAGCCGCGCTTCTTCGCTTAGGAAATACTGACAGCTAGGGGAACAACTCGGTGCAGCTCAGCCTAAGGGATTTTTCTGCCCCGGTGCCCAGTGGTATGAAGAAGATTCAGATCCTTCCTACTGAAGTTGAACATCATAAACTTGACAGGCAAAGGAGGGGGAAAAAAATGAAGGAAAGTTCTACTTTTGTGTTTCTCCCTGCTATAACCAGAGCCCTCTGTCCTGTCCCCAGATGTTTGCTAAAATGTTAAAAACTCGATTTTAAAATGTAAGTGCAGCTGTTATGTCCAGGCCACAAGAACCAGATGAGAGATAAGGAACAGAGACTGAGGACAAGAGAGAAGATGACCAGAAACCACAGCAGGAGGCTCCGACGATAAACAGATGCTACCCTGTCTCATCTGTTTTCTGTTTTGTGTTTTTGAGCCTGCTTCTCAAAAGACTACACATGGAATGAATGCAGATGGAGATTTCTGTCACGTTGTTCCCAGTTGGTTTAAAACCTCCACTTCTTGAGTCAAATCTTTTCTAGAGTTGATGACTGCATTTCCAAAGCCTGAGGATGGATGGAATTTCTTACCGTTCTATAAGGACACCGATCTAAAAGGCCTAGAGGATTAACAGCAAATTAAGCTAATATGGTTACCATAGAAATTCATTTAAAAGGTGTATTTTGAATTGCATATTTTTATGTCAGTAGGTAGTCGCTGCAGCTCTGTGCTTAGAATATACATTTCAGGAAAATCTGCCATATAGCATATTCAGTTATACATTGTATTTCCTGACACGTGTGGGTGTCATAACCTTAGAGCAGAAACAGGAAAAAACAGTAATATTAACAAGATTTGTACAGAAGCTTACAACTTTAGTTACCCTATTATCTACCAAAACAGTTCAGAGTGACTGGTGGGAATATCTTTCAAGATGGCTAAAAGATATTTTTAGAGACACGTTATTTGTTCAGTTTAAAATATATTTTAAAACCTCCAAGAATCACCTATACGTAGCTTCACTATTACTTAAGTGTAACTTTTTGTATCTAGTGAACTGTTATGTAGATAGTAAGACAGAAAGTTAATGGGTATAGATGTAAAAGAAAAGAATATCACCTACGATAATTGAAAAAAAAAAAAGGATGGTCTTTCACCTAAAGAGGAAAACTATGATTTGGAAGATCAAAAATCACCATTAGCCCTGAAACAGGCTTCTTATGTGACTCAAACTTTCCACAACTCTTTCCTGGTTTCTGTAACAGAGATTTTACAGCTTCCTCTTTTGCACCCTTTGGGAGAGGGTATGACATCTTTTGTCCATTCATGGAGAACGGCAACATCCTAAATCACCAAATCAATCACCAATCACCTAATCAATTTTTTTTGGTCCATTTTCAGTTATATAATGAGTATGACAGCTACTGTGATTGGGAATAAACACAACGAAAGATACAGAAAGGCTTCCGGTAATTCACATACATACACATAAGCATAATTAAGTGAAATGAAGAACAACACAGGCAGAGAACAGAGGATATTTCCAATGATGTTTAAATCTATTGGCAGAGTATTTTTTAAGGAAGCTAATAGCAGAACCATGAATTAGGTGGATTTAAGAAAGCTAAGGCACATACAAAAGCAGAAATGAGGGGAAAAGTAGATTTGAGGAGCTGAATCATAATAATGGAGCTTTGCTCCATCGCATTTATCTATGTATATTTACATTTATACATCTGTGTATATATTACATGGGGGGAACATGAAGCTATTCTTTCATTCATAGAAATTAGAACCAGCCATAATTACAACTTTTTGAATATTCTTTTTAAATGTCATATTTTAAAAGAAATATATAGAAAAGGTGATTTCAGGGGAAAAGGCAATTTATTTTTTTTAACTGGCTGCTGCTAAGATTTAATGTAACATGGATGAAGAAGGGCACAGGAAAAAAAGATTATGTTCTTCACCTTAAAGATGGAAGAAAAAATTTATCTCGTATTATATGTTCTACAGCTTAAATATGGAAGAAAAAATTTATCTTCTATTCTAAAAACTACAAATATTTACGCCCTTAACTGCTCTAATTTTAGAAATATCTGTTGTAGACTGTCATTATACCCAAATTGTTTGCAGATGCTGCTGCACAATGGAATAGTCAGAGTTAAACTGTTGAACTATTTGATTTTATTGTCAATCTCTTAACAAAATAAAAATTATTAAATGGACACTGAATAGATGCTGGTAATACCAAGATCAGAGGTTACCAATTGTTTTTACAGCTCGTTCTTTCATTGTGGCCACAATACAGAAAAATGTATATTTGCTAACTAGATTCACCTAATAAGAATTGTTAACTTAGACAGATCAAATTGATAGAACACGCATAGATATTTTTGGGGGCTTTTGCCTAAAAAATCTGATTTGAGACAGAAACATTTTAATTCATACCAAATTCTCTAGAGAAATTATTTTTTAATGCAAAGTGTTATAATTAGTTTATATAAAGCTATTTTTATTTTTAAAACTTAATTTGAAGAAGCAAATTATTTTACTCTCAAAAATAAACATTCTATTGTAACCCCGAATTTAAGAAGAAATACACAGGAGTATAGTTGCTATAAATACAGTAGAATACAGTTATGGTAAGACAAGTTTTCAGCAATCATATAATTTTGTGGATCAAACCTAGCTGATCAAAAGATAGCAAACTTGGTAGATGAAGCAGCAGATAAACTGTTGTGTTTTTTTTGTTTTTTTTTAACATCAGAACCACCCAGTTTGACAAGATTCTACTGAACATTCATCTGCAAACATTTGATAACTTCAGGATTCAGGTGCTGGAAATCAATTTTGTTCTAGATGCTAAGGTCCCAGTGCATCAAGATCCTTACATCTATGCATAACTATAAGCACAGGAGGAAATCTGTTGAAGCCCAGAGGATTCGTTATAGTACTACAATCATACACAGATTTTCATTTGAAAGGCTTAAATATCTAAAAGAATTGATCCTGCACTGAAGACAAAAATTTTATTTCTTTGTAAGAACAAAAAGATGGAGACTCAGATAGAAAAGGGGGCATTTTGTTGTTTGTTTTAAAAGGATATAAATCTTCATGATGCAGGCTATAAAAGAAGGCTAGGAAGATTAATACTCTCTGGGCAGCATATTCCACTCTTATTATCTACAGGATATCTTGTACCTTGTTCTGAAGCATTTAGCAATGGCTCATGGAACAAGAGATGTTTAATGGTCTGATATGGCCTTGCTGCATCGATCACTGTGATACAGCAATCAAAACCAGAGGGTGCGGATGGCCCTATTTGATCTTTACAAGAGAATTCCACTATGCTAATCTCTAAAACATATCGTCAGATTATTCATTTCTCTCCCTTGTGTATTTCCCTACTTAAAAATAAATAAATCAATCAATACGGCCATCATGCAAAATTTCTGAACTTAAGGGAAGTCAATAGTGTTTGTAAGTGCTTGGCAGAACGCTGCCCCTGTGCGTATCAAGGTTGCAAATTGTGAGGAGCCCTATTGACCTTTTTCTTTTAATAAACTCATTTTGGGAAAAAACACACACATTCATTATGTCTCCTACTTCCTGGAGGAAATATTGGTGCAGCTGAGGTCTAGAGACAGAAGACTCAACAACAGGAACAAACAATTGAAGTATTTCACTGTCTTGCTTTTTCCTTCAATATTCTTCTACACAGGCATTCTTGTTACTTCTACTTACTTTCTATTAGGGCTAAATTGTTCAAAAGATCAGTCATCCACTGCACCTTTAAAAAAATCCACGTTTTTGCATGAAAAAGGATGACCAAACACAAAAGAAATGATTGTGTAACTTATACTTGAACACTTAGGTTTGCCTTCAAAAATTCAAAAACTTGCAGACAAAGTAGGTGTAACCAGGCAACTTGCACCTAGATATGAAATTATGACCAGCTTCACGAAATTCCTTAAAAACTTGGGTATTTCAGTATATTCATGTCTCTTCCATTCCTCTCTTCACTTATTTTCATACACTTCTGAAATTTTTTTCACTTCTCTTTATTTAGATATTGTTAACAGTTTAAAGTTAGGTCAATATATGAAGACCTCCCACCTGGAAATTTGTACCCTTATAATTTGACTCTCGGGAAACAAACAACAATTCAAAGTATAAGATTAAATGAGTAATAAAAGAGTTTGAGCTTGATAGTGGCCAACGACACTTCAGTACCCAAATGCCTGACATGAAGGAGTAAACTTTTATTAATTGTCTCCAATAAGGAGCACGGACATCTCCACTGATTTTAAGAGCTGATATGAACTTTTCTTTTTTCCTCTTTCTTTCTTTCTTTCTTTCTTTCTTTCTTTCTTTCTTTCTTTCTTTCTTTCTTTCTTTCTTATTTTTTACTCTTCAAGAATGACTGAGTTATGCTGAGATAGATACCCATAAATTTTTAACCTTCTTGAGAAGAGAGATTGAGGACTTTTTTTTTTTACTGCTAAAACTTGAATGTATAGGTTGCAGAGTAATTTCCCTAATGTGCACTTTGCATTTAAATAATAATGATGATGGCGATAATAAATAGTTATATTATTAGTATTATATTATTATAATAAAGCAAAACAGTCACAAGATTGTCCCAGTTGGAAGGATGGGAGAAGTTAACTGGGGAACAAGAATTCATGCTAAAGTCCTAAATTTAGCAGCAGCTCTGTGAAAGGGTTTCAAAGAGGAAGCCATCTGCAATGCACTGTTACATGCTTCATTGTCACTACAAAACCCAGACGTGCTGCTACTTATTCTCAAACATGTTCTTGTAAGCACGCTCTATTAGCATCTTATAACAGTTTAGCATTTCCTTAGAAAAAGGCCTCTTACTGCAATTTGGGAAATAGAAGCACCCAGGGGTAGCCCTCCTTCCATTTAATAACTGACAGCCTTCCTAATGAATGCACAATCTAGGGGTTTCCTTCTTCCCAGTACAGTTTAAAATCGACAAAGAGCAACATGTGTTGTCACCAATTTTTCAAGTATGAGCGAAGAAAGAGGTGATAATATGAAAAAAAATCCACAGATGACTAAACCTGGGTGAAATTTTGAAAATGACAGGAAAACAGCTGGGAATGCTTCCAGATGGACTTTGTTATGCAAAGATTATAAAGAGAGAAATACTATTCTTGTTCAATGATATCTTCAAATAATATTGAGCAATACTGAGAGTTATACAATCTTGAGACACTCCACCTAACATTAACTATTCAATAGATAAAAAACACTATAGGTGACTGTGAAGACCAGTAAGTTGCTTCTATTGAACGTTCCCTAAAGGTCATAAAATGACCAAGTCACTCTGGGTGTGTTATCAACAATACACAAGTTTCTTCCTTTTAATGTCACCCCAAACCAGAGAGAAACAGGAGAAGCTAAGTAGAAGCTCTACTTTTTTACTTTTTCTTCTGAGGGGGTGCATCAGTCTGACGCGAGCAGGTGCTAAATGAATTCTTTTTGCCTGTTGTATCTGAGAGAGAAGGCTGTGGCTGGAGAACACAGTTCAATTGCTAAATTAATATTCACCCTGTATTTCCACATTTCTACCCCAGAATAAAAAAGGTCAGACGATGTGGAGACAGATCTGGGCAAGGGAAATCAGCCACTGAGAGGAGAGCTAGGAGAGCTATAGGCATGTTGTGTAGTGCAGAGAGTGGAAGGATCACACAATGAAGTACTTTGACTCCTTGCCAAGTATACCCTGTGAAATGAATTTCAAAATTTCAGATTTAAATTACAGACGGCTTTTCCAAGGCTTTGCTGGCATGAGCACTACTGCAGAAAAGCTGTGACACCAGCAATTAGGGAAAGGAGAGTCTGAGATATTAAAGTAAACTTGTTGAGCAGAAATTAAAATATCTAAATAGTTCTCCTAAATATTCACCAAATGAAGACATAGAAAGCGCTTTGGCTCTGCTTGCCTTTAAGTTTGCACCTTCTGGATTTTCTGGGAAAATATTCACAGACATTAGTTCAGAACTTCTATGAACATAATACTAATTCATGTCTAACAGTACGAGGAACAGGGAGGCTAAAGATAGAATGTTTTAAAAATATAGCATGTGGTGTGCCAGCAACACAGTCCTACGAATTTTATGTTTGTCCTGTCTGTCCAAGCAAAACACATTGTGAGCATCTAACCAAACCTCCCTGAATCCCTCGCTTAAAGTTTGCAAGGAATGCAGATAAAAAAGTATCTGCCAAAAGAATTAAGTCGATGAAAAGAAAGCATACACATTTAATGAGTGACAAAAAAGGCAAAGTACTTCAGTCCTGTCTTAAATGGCCCTTATCCCATATTAGTACTAACCATTCAGGGAAAAAAAAAATCCAAACTAATAATTAACATTTTAAAACATCACGTAATGTCTGCATAAATGCTAGCATCACCATCAGAAGTGACCACTGCAACGAAAAATGTCGTATAATTTTTTCCAAAAAAACGTGAAAACTTTTAAAGAAAAGATGTATTGAATAAAGGAGTTCCGAGTACTTAATAGAAAATTATGTTTGTCCTAAATACATATCATGCACCAGCTAATGAGTCTGTTTTAAAGGAAGGCAGAAAGAGTTCTACAGTGTCCACCACTGGACTCCAGTGACAAAAACTATTTGGTACCCTTTAACTCCCAACAGAAGATGCAGAAGGTATTAAATGTAAATGCAAAAAACTGGGCTGGCTCCTGCTTCCACGCGGTCGATGAAAAATTGCCATTGGCACAGTTTCAGGAATGATTTATTTAAAAAAAAAAAAATCACCCTAATGTACGGTACCCCTCTATTGGCTCCACCAAGCTGCTTGTTACTGTCCCCACCTCCCTAGTCAGGTCTTCTAGGATAAAGTGGAAGAAAAGATGTCCAAGCCATGCGCTGGCTAGCATGAGGTTAAATTCACATAGTTCCAGTTTGCTGCAGGAACTATTTCAGCTCTTAGTAAACCTCACAGCACACAGACCTTGGCTTTTACTTCTCCTGCTGGGTCTAGCTAAGGATTGAGCCCCATAGCTGAATTCTGAGTATCCTTAAAGTTTGTGGATCACAAATTGTAACAGATGTCCCTGCTGTGCAGGGAGTTTTGTTTAAAGGTCCATCTGCCTGCAGACTGAAATCTGGGGTTCTTTGTTCGCATCCTGCAAAACCAGATCTTTCAGACCAGTCACCGTAAAAATGCAAGGATTTTTCTGAGGGGTAAAGAAGATCAGTATGTTGCATACATTCCTCTCTCTAAAATGAGAAGTAGCTGAGACCGTCTCAGGGTTTGGCAGAACTCAATCTTATTTGTGTTAACACTGCTTCCACAGAATCGGTTGCCTGCTGCAGGAATGAAATGACTATGTGCACCTATGCCTTTTGTCTTTAAACTCCATATATGAGACTTCAGTCCTCTCTGCTTCTGGGGGTGTGGGGAGTCACCTCTGCACTGCGAGATGGGGTACGTGGGCCAGGCGGTGGAAGACAGGGTCCAGGCTATTGGCTTTTAGAGGAGAAAGGCACAGAGACTAAAGGACGGGTATATTTGGCAAAATGATTTAGATATGTTTCCAAAATCAAAGCAAAAGAAGACAGGACAATGAAATGACAGATGAAATCAGAATGGAAGAGAAGTGAGAGACTATGAAGGAATGAAAGTCAGGAGATGGGGAGAGAAAATAACAGAAAGAGGACAAGTGAAAAGAGAAGGAAAAAGTATTTACTATGCAATTAGATTTCATGCGGGGAAGCACTCAATTCCTTCCTCTGTACAGCTTACAATACCACTTTTCAGAAGAAATTCTCCACACTCCCCTCAGCATATGAAGGGGGAGGGCAGGTGGGGGAAGGGCTTCTTCATTCCTGTCAGGCTCCACTGCTCTTTTCCAGGTTCTTCCATTAGATCACTACATTTTGGGTTTCAGATGAGAAACTTACAGGAGTGAATGGGATACTCGTACCTGAGCAGAGCTGACCACAACCCTAAGGGCTATCTCTGCCGGCACTCACGATACCCTTGGGAGAGGAGGCTCCAGTTTCCTTCCTTGGCTTCCTCAGCTCACTTTCAGCCCAGGAGCTGTATGTTTCTTTACAGAAATAGCACCTCACAGTCTCTATGCTCTCCAATCATCACCAGCCTCCAGTGGGCCAACTTCCCTCCTGCTCATCCTCTAATAGCATGAGGATATCTCCTCCTCAAAGTTTGAATTACCCTATTCGCAGTTCATCTCCTTGGTGACAGCCAGGCCCACAAGCTTGAGAAGGGAATGTACAGACAGCCAAGAAATTTTTTTTTTGTTTTCTAAACAGTCTCAAGTGTAGTCTATGCTTAGGTCAGACCTTCCTAAAAAAGTCCTTATTGCCCTTCCTTTGACTTCTCTACCAAATCATGCATAACCTCCGCTTTGTAGCCAGCTTCCTTCCTCCTGGATCACGTCCTGCATACGCAATCGTGTCCAACACATGCCTCTCTGTTTCTCTCCCCTGTCCAAGCTGAGGGATGACATACCTCTAGATACGAAGCCGTGAATGATACAGCAATTTCATAAAATTAATCGGAATTACATTGTCATAACAGGTTATGACAATGTCCCCTTACTAAAAACTGGTTGCAAGTGTCCTTGTGTCCTCAATTCTCTACTATTTTAGAATGGTGTATTTTAACTCCACTTAACAGCCAAAGGAAGTCAAATAGTGCATCTTCCAGCTATTTTGGAAAACATTCAATGACGGGAAATATATTTTTTCAGACACTTATGGTAAATGTTTGCCAATGTTTGTAATCTGGCATTCTGTTCACCAGTTTAGAGGTAATCTATTAGAGAACTTGGAAAACAAATCAGTATTATACACCTGGAAAGCTGGGCAATGTTACTCATCAGCAGAGGATTCTTTTTCAGATGCATTTATATCTTGAAGCCTATCAATGAATTATTTTTATATTTACATCTTTGTAGAGACAGAAGGTACTGGTCATAACCACAATGTGGCCACTGCTAGTATTCTCCTGTAAAGTATCACATCTTCACTATTTTCTGCATACAGTATTACTTTATTTTTATGGAATTCCTTTATATTTTATCAGAAATCAGATGTCTATGTTCTTTTATTACTGGCAGAATTAGAAAGAGGAGCAGGTCAAGTCTTCAGCATGGCATTCATAGTTTTTCATGTATTAGTGAAATGTTCTGTACCTCCTTTCCAAGTTTTTTCCATCATTTTGTAGTTTCTACATATTGTCCTTTTATTCACATTTGAAAGGAATGGAAGTGCTCTAAATTCTTGAATTTTTCTCCCTTTTTTCCATATTAGACAATTCAATTGTGACTCTTCATGTTAGGTACCTGTGTATAGTGGTCAAAATTTGTTACAAGACTTCTTACAAGGCTCCATCGGTGGCAGACATATTCTCTATTCTTACGCTTCAAGCATCTAGTTAATCTATTTGCTTTTAACTCCTGCTGTTTGCCCAGCAAGATCTTTTACTGCCTATCTGTGACTGCACCTCCTAAACTGACAGTCAAATTGGGCTCGGAGAATTTGTAATGGGCATTCAGTCCTACTGATAGCCAGAGAGCAGTTCAGTCCTCTTTCCAAGGACAGACTCCTCAGGCACAGTGCAATCTTTAATAGTTTCTATCGTCAGTCAATGTGTCCAAGATCCAGAAGCTGCCATACAACTCCATTTCCCTTTTATCTAGAGGGTGACAGGTGTGCTGAAAAAGAGTCGGATTTTAAAATAAGGAAATGATTTCCCCCCCCCCCAAAAAAAAATTAGAACATGCACACAAAAGCAGACAAAAAGAATGCATGCCGAAAACAAAAATGAATTAGCTCCACTCCACTAAAAGAAGCCAACAATACTTTTACGACAACAGTGAAAAGCTAACTAGGGCCTGAACTTGCACTCACTAATGTCAGTAACAGTTTGATTCAATGGGAGCAAAGTAAATCCCATTAGAGCCTTTTATAGAAAAATCCTAATAAAAGCAGACACTACAAAGTAAAGGCCCCGTTCAGCCCTCGCTTACACCATAGCCATTGTAAAGTCACACCGTCGTAGCTGGGGTCTGCATTCAGACCTGGAGCATTTCAGCCCTACGCTCACTGCGCTGCAGAAAGCCAAAAGGAGACGCTGTACCGAAACGAGAATTGCAAGTCTCTGCCGGCCGTGGATTTAATGCATTGTTGTTAGGTTTACATAAGATCTGGCTGGGTCCCAAACGTGCATTCCCCGACACTCATGCTGCCTGATTTATGCTGTCTTATTTGGCTGCTAAAAGAATCAAATTGGTGACTGGTTTTGAATGAAGGCAATTAGAGTGGTTGATTGGTTTTGTAATTTGGAGAACACCACTCTAGAGTATAAGTCAATTGTGTAGAACTATCCAGGTCTTTAATCACTGGTTTCCCTGTGCAAAGAGCTGATGCTTTACATCATCTGAAATTTACACCAGTTATAATCAATTCCATTCTTCCCACTACCCCCCTTATTGCTTCCTCCCCTGCCCTGCACCTGGCAGAAACATGACATTTTACTGGAAAAAAAGTTAACTATAGTGTGGCCAATTATATTTCAAAGGTGTATCCAAATTTCATTTGCAGGGTCAACCAAGTTTGTGGGGGTAATTATCTTTACAGAGCATCTGACAGCTGTTGTGATATAGTGGTCCAACAGTTCCTGCTAGAAATCTGTCGGGAAGCACTTGTTTAAATTTGAGTAAGGCTAAACAACAGATTTCTGTCTGCAAATCCTGGAAAACAACGTCATCAACAAAGACACCGATTTTACGTAAGTCTCTTGGGTCCCCCTTGAAAGACTGGAAATTCTCAATTCAAAGAGTTTTCTTGCTGAATGGATCCTAAAATAGGAAGATCTGTAGGGATAACAGACAAAAACTAAGCCAAGCACAGGCCAGGAAATCATACATAATTTGCCTATGCATAGTAACCATATACCTTTATGAATCAAAGTTTCTTATTTAAACATACAGGCTCCAGAAATTCCAAAGCTGAGAAATAAAATTTCACTCAAGAGCTGCCTCTAGCAATTCTTTTTTCTCCACAGTGGACTGAAATTAAAGTGTACCTTCATGGGATAAAAAAATCTGAAGAGTTACATATTTAATTGGCTTCCAAGCAACATCTTCTGTACCCTCACCGCAATCTACATTTCTGATGTTAATTCAGAACAAGGCTATGTTTTGTACAATGGCTTTCAGATTGCTAAGGCCCAAACTTTTTGGCCAATGATCCACTGACAGTCTTCACCACTGATCACTGACCACTATGAAACGATACCAAACATTTAACTGAAATGTCAGTACAGCTATACAATGCTATAAGCAGATGTGGAATCCTGAATTCCGCTCTCAGCAAGGGCATATAATAATCTGTGCTTCGCTGAAGGCTGCCGTGAAATCTCTGGTCAGCTCAGAAAATGTGACACAACTTCAGGGCTTTCCATGGTGTGTGATATCTTCAGATGCCTCACTGAAAGTCCTCTCTATACCTGAACCCTGAAGCCTTGTGCGAACTGACTACCACTGACAAATCACAGTTTGGAGATCCAAAAGTTATATCAGTAGTTAATTAACTCATTAAGTTATATTAGTAGTTATTAACATGTAGGGTTATGTATCTTTGTATACACTCCCTGTACACATCTTTAATTTATTACGGTCCTGATAGTCCTGAGATTTTAATAAAGAAACTCCGGTTCCCCCACTCAAGTAAGTAGCAAATCTTACTGATTATAAGGCAGTAATAAAACCATGTCAAAAGGTTTGTACAGCATGGAGTAGATGATGTCATTGTTAGCTGCATTCAATACTACTTACAGTAAGCAAATTCCATAGCAATTGAAATTATCCTATTCCTTGAAATAAAACACAGAGGAAAGAAGAAAAGCCTTGGATTACTGTTTTGTTTCACCACTTCTAAGCAACAAGGAATAACTGAAAAGTCATTGTCATACTGGGAATACTGGTCCTCTGGTACTGTAAGCAGCTGTGATGTTGCTGTGCAATTTAAATACCCAATCTTTTCATTCCACCTCACCAGAACACTGCACATGGTATGTTTGAGAAGACTTAAATTTGAACTTGACTTACTTCAAAGTAGCTGCTTACCTAATAACATTCACACACAACACTACTCATAGAAGGACTTCTTTAGACAAAAATTGGTTTTACCACTGCAGCCATTCTGAAATTGCCCAGCATATATTTTTAAAAATCCTTAGGATCATTCTGGGTAAAAACCCACAGACTGGCCAGATGCTTTGATGGAGTTTATCATCCTAGGTGACCATGCTCAATGGAGAAAGGGTGAGGAGTCACACCTCCAGCAGCTCCCCAGACCACTCTTCATGCCTGTGTGACATTACAGGGTAGTGCGTGCAGTCGGCAGATCAGCATTTCAAGCATGTAACAGATTAATTTTTATCTAAACAAATATTCCAAAACTGACTTGAGTCCTTTGTTGTGCTCATCGCATCGAACTTAAAGGAAAATGCTTACAGACGCAAGCTAGGCTTGGGTTCATGACGCAAGCCTGACAGGACACACAGCATATTTGTGACTGAAGCTGCATGTCTACAACACAGCTGTGCTTTGCTGCCTTTCTATAGCTAGAGAGCAAACTTAGGAACTCAGATCCCGGCTACTAAAAGGAAGTGAGAACAAACACGAAAAATTCTGTCCTGGGACCAGGGATTCACATCTTCAACAACCCCCAGATGATGAACCTACATCAGGGTCCAACAGCAAAGCAGAGGAAGGTACAGAACCTTCCAGTGATCCCCCATTTGGCAGCCTGTGGTTCAGGTGTTTGTAGAAACAACAGAAGAGCTCTGGATGCAAACTGGTGACAGACTACAGGCCGTGCCACACCTTGCCAAGATAACGGAGGCAGGGCAGAACAGGGTTATTTCCAAAACTGCCTCCAGACACAAGGAATTGAAGGCACAACTGCAAATCAAAGGCCCCAGTGATCCCAGCCAGAAGCCAACCCAGGGCAAAACAAGGAGCATTGAGTGAGCAACAGCCGGCAGGAAGGGGAAATTCTTTCTCATGATTAGTGGCACTTTCAACGGTGTATCAGAAAGGGATGGTGGCAGAAAAGCATCAAATCCCTCCCTCAGCAGCAGGGAGGCTGGCTCCAAATGAGTCAGGAGGTTAAGGGATCCCACCTTTGGGGGCATCCTGTGTTTGAGGCAACAGCAATTCAAAATTATTAGGAGTACAAAAGGATGCTGGAGAGGAGAGTGGGAGGGTAAGAGAAGGTGCAAGTCCTCCTCCTAAGGGCGCTGGCCTCCCCCGAGACCACAGGTTGAGCTGCGTGCAGAGCTCTAGGCTACTAAGTTAAACGGTCTGAATAACATCTGGATACAGACGTAATTATAGGAATCATTCTTTTAAAGCACGTGACATTGTGACTCACAAAAAAGGTAGCAAATGGGTATTTCATGCTAGCACTGCCCACCTCTCATTGAAAAATCAGAGCCCCAACAATTGGGAGATTTAGAAAAGAGCAATCTAGCACACTTGAGTTTGACTTCCAAACCTCCCTCTGGCCCTCCCGAACAAGGTGCAGAAGAGAGAAGACATTAGCTTTTCAGCCTGCAGTTATGCTTACAAACACTCTCCATGCCCCCTGCTGCTCAAATTTAGTTTTACCTTCAGGCAAGAGCCATCATCCCATTTCTTAATAATACAAAGAATTTTCTTAACTGCTCTGTTAGCTGCTCCCTGCAACCCCTAAGAGCCACACGTTTTTTCACAGAGCAGTAGGAACCTGGGGAAGGAGGAGAAAAACTGCTGCCAACTGATTCTAATAAGACAACTGGTTGCTAAAATAATAAAAAAAAATAAATAAATAAAAGTGTAGAAAAAGCAGCAATTAAAAGTGCCATAGTTGGGCTGGGCACCAGCATTTTCAGATATTTTCCCCAAAACCTGTCTCCCAGGCACCAGGATTCTGCTCGCATATCTAACAGCAAGGGTGGGTTCACGTCACCAACTCCGAAGCACTCGCT
The DNA here is from genome assembly GCA_013400195.1 of Aramus guarauna. Taxonomy (NCBI): domain Eukaryota; kingdom Metazoa; phylum Chordata; class Aves; order Gruiformes; family Aramidae; genus Aramus; species Aramus guarauna. The sequence goes on from VXBL01009982.1 coordinate 74,083, forward strand.
AGAGATATTTCCCACTCTGTCCCCAAAAAGCCTCCTAACAAGTGAGCTTCATGCACTGCTGTGAGGTGCCAAAACCACACGATGACTTCACAGGAGATGGCTAAACGGTTCCTCGTGAAATAAGAGCATAAGGGCTCCCCTAAGAGACACAGGAGAAAGCTGACTTGCAAACATTTAAGAAACTTGTCAATGCACAACTGACTGATTCTGATTGATTTAATGAAAGTGGTCTGTACTGCTGAGGGAGTATTTACAAAAGCAGAGTTTAATCTCGTGAGGCTGTATTCCCACCAGAGCCAATGAATAGACATAGGCTTGCCCTGGGCAATGTAGAGAATGAAGTCATGCTAAAGACTGCCTTTGTGAAACGTTCCACTGTTTCCCACTGAACAACCAACCATTTGCTGACATGGACCATTTCATGTATCATGCACCCTTTTTGAAAGCAGTTACATGATAATCTCAAGAACAGCTAACATAGAATGATTCCAACTAATCAGAATAATGAATACACTAAAGAGGTCAACTGAAAAAGATTCACATTTCTCCAGCAGCTAATTTGCAGAGAACAAACAAGAAGGAAGTACTAGAGACCACTGTTAAAGGTATTTTCTGAGCAGAAAAGAGCTGTAAACCTCCAGACCCAAACAGATCAATGGAGGGTACTGGAGGTGCAAAGAAAAAAAAATAAAAATCTGAAGACTGATCAGAAAGAAAACGAGCTTTGGGGACCCTGGGAAAAACTGATCAAGACTATCTTCAAGTAAGGCCAGAAGATATGCTATGGATGCATCTTGCATCATGTAAGATGGGTGACTGTACACATAAGCACTTAAATGTTAAGGTCTTATCAAAAAAGACTCATCTTAGTGGCTGCTACTACAATAAACCCGGTTGTTTTAGACATTCTAGATATTCTAGATATTATATACAGATTACTGAAAAAGTTACATTTCAAAATTAAAGCATCAAAATGCTGTTAATAACATCCAAATGGTGCATGCCCTGTATTGGACAGTTTTGGCAAAAATTAATCTTCTGAAGACTGCCAGTGTCTTGAACAATTCATATACTCCATTAGTTCTTGAAAGAGGGAAAATTGCCTAATTCCTTTTGAAAAAAATACAAATATACTTCTGAGAAAGAAAAAAAAGTCAAAAGTCTGTCAATCATACAGACATAATATTATTCTAGATAATCAAATATTGGCAGGAGCCTTGGCAAACTAACTCTACTCTTACCACTACCACCAGATCTCTTGGGCTAGACTGGCTTCATTCCACAGGCAGAGAGAATTCCAAATATTTGGTGAGCACTGTGCTTTTTTCTTCACTTGAAAAATTATTAATATAATCTTTATCTGATATTAGAAGTAAATACAATGGCCCATAAGTATTCCTCTAGACTTTTTCTTATTTTTAACACAGGAGAAATTCAATTTCAGTTAGCCTTACAATCTCTGTCAAGGAAGTCTACAATTCTCACTATGCGTCCTCAATTGAAACAGCTCTTGATTAGGGATCTTACCCTAAAAAAGCAGTATAAAGTGAGAGTATCTTTGGTCACTTCATCCATTCATTCTACACATTCAGCTGTCTTCAATAAGTATCTTTGAGTCTCATGGGTTTCAGAGCATCACTATCCATGCTTACACAAAGAAAAGAAAAATCCTTTTATATTAATATCCTTCTTCCTTATAATCAAATGTAAGCCTCTATTCAGTGCCCTAAAAAACCCCAGAGTCCGTTGTACCTGGTTTTCACGTAAACATGGCCAGTCAGAGCTCATCTTCATAAGCAGCCAGATTTGGTAATTTTCTGTGCTGCATTTCCTATCCAAGAGCCTAAACAACATAACTAGCCTACCCCTGCTGCTTAGTCTCTTATATAAAGACCGGCTGACTGAATAAAAATTGAAAAGACCTTCTCTGTATGACTCCTCTCCAACATATAATCACGGGTCTCCTTGATCCGTAGCAAAATTCACGCATGCACAGTTATAACACGAAAAGATCTTGTTTGCTTGCTCAAGTCCGGAGACAGAAAACTAACCATAACAAGGAACTAATCCTCCTCCAGTAGCCAAGGCAGCAAAAGAAAATATGTACTTGGTTATTCCTGAGCACAGCCTGATATCCAAGCTAACACCGCTAAAGTGGGGTTTCCCTGAATGAAGGTTTACCAGAGTAGTTAAAACCGCTGGTCTCAGTACCCTTCTGCTCCCTTCACTCTGTCAAATCCTAGTGCTGTACGTTTGGATGTTACTGCTTCCGGTCTTCAAGGGCTGCCATGAGGTGTGTCAGAGTTCCCCTGCCAGGTATGGCTACTGAGCAAGAAGCTCCGTGATTCAGGAAGAAATAGGTAATGGAAGCGTTTAACGGAGTAAACCAAATAAGTTCATATCTCTGTGGCCGACTCTTTCAGGTACGGATGCTTGCGAGCAACCATTGCAAGTTCTGCATCACCTGAAATTCAAATTTGAAAATTGCTATGAAGAAAACTTAGTGGGAGAGAGGTAGATACCTCTTTTGACTCCGAAGGCAAACATTTCAGAGACCTTATCCATTTCATTCAATTCACCTCAACAGCAGAGATGCTCAAGAAGTGCTAATTAATCAGCTCATTAAATTATGCACAGATTAAAGAGCAAGCATTAGATAGATCAACTCTGGCTATCAATTCTACAATTCATTAGGTTCCAAGCAGACTGTCATTTAAGGGAAACACACTCAGAGGAAGTTATTTGTGAGAGCAGCTCCTTGCCATGGGGTCACGTCAGGGTGCAGAAGACATCTGCCATGTGCAGAGACCCTACCTTGAACCTACAGACACCACCAAGGACAACCAGAGAACTCTGCAGCCAGTGAGACAACCGAAACCAAGACTCATTTATCATTACCAAAATAAAACTTGTGTGAACTAAGGGATTCATATATAAATAAACTAGCAGATAACTTCTCTGATTTCTAAAGCTACCAAATCAACACCAACACCAACCATCTGGCCAAAAAACTATTTGGAGGAGGAGGAGGGAAAATAAAGAAAAGGTTATTATTTTAATAAATATTATCAATATGCACAAAGACAGGCAAAACTCAGCACTCATTGATAGCAAGTGATGCCTCAGAACATACTTTTTTTTCTTGGCAAACACCAAATGCAGAATTCTTTAGTTCTCCTTTTCCTTTATCCTGAATGCAATACAAACAAACATGAATATTTATTAGTAAAATTGTTTGAAGGCTTTTCCTCCTTGAACTCTCTTAGACACATTTTTTTTATTCCTCGTCCAGCTCAATTCATCTCATGTTTTAGCTATCAATTAGCAAATAAAGAAAACACAATGACTATAAGGGAGGAAATTTAAAAAAAAAAAAAATTAAAAAGGGAAATAAAAAAATAGTTGGAAGAAACGGCAAGAAGAATAGAATGAAAAGAAGTTTGGATTGCAGGACTGGGAAACAGGAAAACATGCTTTCACTTCTGAATTAGATAGTTTGTCTCTTTTCTTGCTTTTTCCTTGTGTCAATCATTTTCACTGGATAATCTACTTCACCTTGAAGTGTTTTTCAAGGAAGCGGACCTCAAAGTCTTTTCTTTACTGCAGAAAACTGAACTAAAATGAACTTGCCTTACTAGCATTATTAATCCAGCTTCATTTATTTACCCTCAGACAAATTCCAAGGTCATATTTTAGACATCACTATGTAAGACTAGAGAGGAGCCCAAGACTCAATGACTTTTCCTGATGCCTGCACTGACTTCATCCTATGATTTCTAGGCAGCAAGCGGCTGGAGCACAATGTGATAATATTACGTAAGGATCTCATCGGGCAGCGAGAAAACAAGTTGTTTTTAAAGCCCGTTGATATCATTAAGGGTTTTACTAGGGATTATGTTACTGCAGCAAAAATTGCTGAATCCTTCCGTCTTTCCCATCTTTATCAGTTCCCCTGTCCTATGAACTCTAGCTGTGAAAGGAGCATCTGTAATCCCGAAGGGAAGGAATAAACACAGACTGCACTGGCTCTGATCCTTCCCAAATTCAGATTTAGTGCCCTTGCTAATCTTCCTGGGTTAGTCCTGCTTCCTTCAAGGCCTGAGAAGTGACGAAAGGAGAGGTGGCAAAGGCTCGTGTTTAGGCAAATGCAATATGACTTTGAAAAAGCGTAACATTTTAATTGACAGCTTGTCTAAAAACAACTGTATCCCATTAACAACATCGATATTAACCTAATGGGACAAATTTTCATGAAAAAAATTATTTACAAACCAGCTTTCTTTCTAAAAATGGATTTTTTCAAAAATTGTTGATAAAGAAAAAAGTCACTTCTATATTAAGTTTATTTATAATGATATTTATCTTTTCAATAATTTGAATAATGGTAACAATAATGTTATCAAGAGAATCCTTGGAGTAAAAAACATGAAAAATTCTGCAAAAAGGGGTGGGGGGCAAGAGGTTGCAAATTATAAAACAGAAATTATCTTCATGTTTAGCAATATGGTATTTTTACATTAATTTGCATTAAATAACATGAATGGAGATGTGGACACAGATAACGTGAATTTTTAATTCGTGTCCTATAAATTGTACAGTAACTAGTAGTATTGGTAAAACCTCTGGGTCACAGATGCTGCAGTCACAAGGCTGCTCCTCAACACCTCTTCTGGCCAGCTGCAGCAACTGTCCCTTAAGAGCAGAAAACCTCCTTGCTTGCAGCTCGCTGTGTACCAGGAACACGATGATGAGACTAAACCCTAGATACGTCAATACCTAACAGTGTGGCCTACATTACTTCTTAATTATTATTAAATTAACTAATAATAAATACACTAATTATCTGACAAAGCTCTTTGCAACTCGCTAGCACAATATATTCTTATGGTTTGACTTACAAGGACTTAAGAGCACTTGTGACACTCCTTGTGGTCTTCCTCCGCTGGAAATAGCCCCGTTCAGTAGCAGAGGGGTTTGGGGTTTGTTGTGTGTTTTTTTTGAAACTAGTTACTAGACCTAAGTGATGGCACCTTGTTATCGCTATTTCATTTATGTGCACAACATACAACATCCTTTCAGGGAATTTAATGAACGATGCAGAAAGAAGAAAAGAAAATATCAAAGGAGTTAGTGACCCTTGCCCCAAAAGTAAATTGTAAAGCCTTTCAAGTATTTTGCTGAAGCATCTTTCTATATTTGTACTGTATCTATGCTGGAAGTTGAGTTGTTATGAAAAAAAAATAAAATTGATGTACAACTTGGGAAAGCTGATTGAGGTGTCAGATGTCCACAGGTTTAGAGAACGATGTAATCAATACAAGAGGTATAGGGCATGCGGTTTGTATTGCCGTAGCTCGACTCCTTTGATGCTTTGCTGTTTATTTACAGCAGACTGGAAAGCTCCTCTCCATTTGAACCGACAACTGACCCACTGAAGTTCCCACGTGAAGGTCAGATGCCACTTGCAAGAGAACTTCAGAGGGTTCCATCATCCTTCTCCTCCTTTTGCAGGAAATAGCTTGGCAGAGAAAAAAAACGCTTTAAACAGAAAGAAAACTACTCATCATTCCAACCCAAGTTTCAGGAGCCAAAATACTGGAATTTAGAAATCTGGATCCAGATTTTGCCAGTCCTTCTCACATTTGTCATTTTTCACTGCAAGCAGAATAGATTGGGCAACCATAACATCAACTATTTGGCTAATTTCAGTTTTCAAGTATTTAAGCCCCATTGCTGAATCAAACAGCTAGCTGTTTTTCTTAGGACAATCTCTGTAATAGCCTGGTAGCCAGCTTGTGCAAATAGCACATTTCCGCTGATTTAGATAGAATAGTTTTAAGTGAAAATAGATCATATCACTTCAGCACAGCAGTTTTGATTTACTCAAGCTGAGAATTTGAATTTAAACAGTAATTTAGAGGTTAGTTTTCTTCATTTTTGTTACCTCTACTTATTTCCCTGCCGTCTTTTGTGGAACAACCTACCAATATTAAAAGGTCTTATTTTATAGTTAATTTATGGGGTTTCCTTCAATGAAATTGCCTATACTTATTGCCAGTTTAGGGGGGGGATGTTTCACATTCAGTAATCATTTTATAAAACAAAAACACTTCTTCAGCATTGTACTTTGTCAAGAGACGCAATGCAACAATAGAACCAGATTGGAGGAAAAACTTTCATTACAGGCAGAAAAATAGTCTGAAATTGTAATTAGTCAAATCTAAACCTCATAGAACTATGAGATGACTCTTCGAGTAACAAAAACATCGCCTTAATTTATGTTAATTTGCTATAAAATGCAGAGACATGCTGAAGAATCCAACAAGTTTGACTCTCTCCTTTTCACTCTGACTGATACAATGATTTGGATAAGTGGAGCTGTTATCTCCCTACAGGAAAATCAGATAGTTGGTAGCTTTGTTGGTAGCTGGAAGAGCACAGAAGAGGAGGCAGGACACAGACACAGTCCTCATACCTCAGTAATCACGATCATCTATGTTTAAACAAAACGGGGGGGAAAAAAAAACAAAAAAACCAAAAACAAACCCCCAAAAAACCCAAAACAAAACCCAAACAAAAAAACAAACCCAAACCAAACCTAAACCCTATTTTTCTATTCAAAATCTGACATTTTTATGTGGCATTAAATGGGAGTAGTTTTCCTTTTATACATCATCAAAACCAGGTGCTGTTGAAAAGTGTCTGGTTTGGGGACAGAAATAAAAAAATCAGTATCAGCAACACTCCACTCTTCAGAAAGGCTCAGGTTATCATCAGGGTTATTAGAGGAAAGGATAAACAGAAAAGTGAGGAACGTGAACTAGCAAATGTACAGGTTTTAACGAGCTCTACTGTGGGATATTGGGCGGCTACTTCATGCCAAACCACAATGCTGTCATTGGCAAATCGCGGCGCCTTGAGGCCGTCCTTTTGGAGCTCAGTGGCACAGGGGTCCCCCAGGCTGGAGGGGCTGAGCCCTGGGCTAGAAAGGGAGATGGCTTTCAGAGTGACAGAACATAACAAAGTATTTAAGAAAGGATATTAAACAAACAGGAAGGGCCCTGTTATGCTCAGCTACAACTGCATCTGAAATAGTGCTTGGCTGTCTCTGGGCGCTTTATCTCATGATAACCACATACACAAACTAGAGAAGTTACAGGAGAAGGCAACAAAAGCAGAGGTGTGAAACAGCTTCCACCTCGACAACACCTGGAGAACAGGGCAAGAGAGGTCTATTCAAGAAAGCACAAGTTATGTGGAGAGGTGACAAGGAATACAAGGATGAGGAGCTGCCCAAAGAAGCTACTTGGTAGATTTAAAGCCAATAGAAGAAAAAGCTTTTCCAGGAAATGCTCGGTTAAGCTGTGCAGCTCACAGTCACCAGATGTTTTGGTAGCCAGAAGTGTAAACAGCTTCAAAATGGATCAGGGAGGATGGATCCATTGGTCACTGCGAAGGCAAATAGCCCGGACGCAACCACCTTGATCTCAGGGCCATTGAGCCATTTATTGCGAGGAACCAGGGAAGTCAGCAGCACAGCAGGACCGCTCTCCACTAGTGCTTTTCATATGCGATACATATTCAAGTTTATATATGTAATAGCACTGTATTTCCATGAGAAATTCTACCTGGCTATTTCCCAGCAAAATTTCATCAAAAAAGGTATGTTCTCATAAACGCTTCGGTTTTGACAAAACTGCCTCTTTCTACCTAGGGAAAATAAATAAATAAGAAAATCCGACCAGTTCTTACACTCCATGTAACTGAACCCAGCGGCAATTTTCTTCTGAGCTGCTTCAAACCTGGAAATGTTCCAGTCAAACCAATGAAGATACTGCAGAGTTCATAAAAGAAGCCACCCACTGAGTCACTGTGTGTATGGGAGCTATATATAAGGTGAGCACTCAATTATGTCCGCTGCTTACCAAAACACATTGCATTTTGAGTTGATAATTTTAAATAATGAGAAGGAACATGCAGCCTTTTTAAAAATAGATTTTAAAAAGCAACTGAATCCAAATTACTAAAAAATGGAAGTCATCTTCTTTCCTTGCCTTACTTTTCCCCTCTGACACAATTGCAAAACAAACACAACAAAAGAAAGAAAATATACCAGCTATGAATTCTCTTTCATCATTTCACACAAAGTAGTTTAAGTACTATTTCCAGTGCTGTTGTCAGCCATGATGGGGATGACCTGCTTTATTAAAAACAGAGGGAGCTTCTCAAATGAAGGCAAAGGGTTCAAGAAATACTAACTGTATTTACAACAAAAAAAAAAGGTCTTTAAACTGCTGGTGCTTACACATGGTGATATTCCAGCAAATAGGTCTATGTATGCTTAAGTCACTATGCATAAACTTGACTATGCACTTGTTTGATCCATTAAGGAATAATAATAATAATAGAAATAGTAGCAATAAAAACCAAGTAAAGTTTTAGGAAAAGTTCTTTACAAAGGGAATAGAAAATAGAAGAAAATTCTCCTTTAAAAATTACAGATGGCACAGGATAAAAAAAAGCCCTTCTCTCTCCACTTGGAACAATTTTAAAATCAGAGAAGAAGGAATGAAGGAGGTAGAACACCTCAGAGCACAAATCAAGCAATCACTTCTTTGGAGAAAAGTTATTTTTGAAGTTACCATACCATTTTTGCTAATATTACGAGATTCTTAAGATCAAAATCGAAGATTTTAAAAGCTTTTAAATCTTATTTTTAAAATGTCTTATTTTTAAAAGTGACTCATCACCTCACTGAAATGCAGATCTATGTTAAAGATCAAAGAAGTATCGCAACCCAAATATAATTTAAACTTGCAGTTTGTTGGGGTACCACCTTACAGGTATCAGCATGGTTTTTTGCAAAGCTATTAGTAGTTCCTCCCTCGGTGTGCACCATGGTAGGATCAGCAAGAACGTGTCAATGTTAGAGCACATGCTCAACTGCATACCAAGTCCTCTTCATATTTCTCTTTCTTTGCACCTAATTCTCCTATTTTTAAGGCATTAAATACCAGACCAGAAGACAATATTGAAGGTAAAATACCTTGCCTTGCTCTTGAAAACATCTCTGCTTTTATACAAGAAAAATGCCACAAAAATTAGAGAAACTGTAGGAAAAAATATCCCGTATTTTTCAGAGAAAAATGCTAATTTCCATTCCCAGTTGTGCTGAGGCACTGCCAATGATTGGCTCCATATGTTTCAGCAATTGGAGCCATATTAACATTCTTACAGTTCTTTTGCTTTCACATGCTTTGTCTTGGTTACATTATGCAAACCCGGGATATCTAGCATTTCTAACACCCTCCCCCCCAAATAAAGACTGAGTTGGTTTCCTGGCTACACTGGTTTCTCTATCCCACTTGCAACAACAGTGATTTCTCCAGACAATGTAAGGTGGTAGAAGGAAACACAGATTTGGCTTCCAAAATATGTTCCATTTTTGAGGAAATTATGGTTGACTGCATAGCAACGCGCAAAGATCACTTTTAAAGGAAGAGCATCCGTGCTTCTTGTTGCAGCAAAATGTTAATAGATTCTGCTTGTATTTTTCCTTGAAAAAAAGACGAGCAGAAGTATTCATCCTGATCCAGTGACAAACTAGCAGTAAAATACTAGTTGGGCTGAGACAAAGCAGACTAACTTAATAGCTGTAATTTTCATCAGTACTGGAATATGAGTGGTAGGATGGAAAAATCACTTTCCAATGCATAACACTGGCAAACGTATTTTTTCCAAGACAACCTGTTTTTCTAATGCCATTGACCACAAAGCCATTCAAATGCATGGTTTTCTTCAGACGAAGGTAGATCTGCTTAAGATGAGTAAAACTACCACAACATGAATTTTACACAGATGGTTCAAAAAAGTTTATTCTTCATCATAAAAATTATGGGGCAATCCCAGTTGTGAGAGAATTCAATACTTCTCTTTCAAACAATATTACTAAAAGTCAGTGAGTCAAATCACGAATCTTTTGCCCCATTAAAACTCCTGGTGAGGTTAGTGCTGGGAGCAGGGATGTAAACTAAGAGCAGAGCATTGAAGAGAGGAAATACTGGTTTCTTGGATTGCACTGTGTAGCTGCTTATAGGGTGGCAGATCATATTCCCACTCCTAACTAAAAGATGAAACATCATCATAAAACAGGCTGGCATGAAACAAGTGCTTGTGGTCTTGCTGGTGTGGGGTTTTTTAATTTTAAAATCTGACAAAAACCAAATCTGATTCTGACTCCCATTAACTTAAAACAAAAATTCTTGTGCGACTTCCAACCAGCAATTTCACAAACCAGAGCTTTGAAGTGCCACCTAACTGGCAATAAAGGGGGTGTATATGCTATGGAAACACAGGGGAATTCAGAAAATTCCTTTCAAGAACGGTGGAATTTTGAGGACTGTGCTCCATTTAGAAATACCAAGCATTTTCAAAGAAGTAAAGAGGAGAAAGGAAAAAAAAAAATCCCCTCAAACTGAAAGCAAAATTTTCTCCTAGCCAAACCACAGATTACGGATAGGCTTTCTGACACGCATTTTATGGTATTTAAAGAACTTAACTAATGAATCTCTCAAGCCGTTGGTGACTGAGATCTTGCTGCAGCAAAGCCTTTAAAGCATCTACTTAGATTCAAGTCAACTGGAGCAAATGAGTTTTGAGCATGCATCAAAGATTACTCAGGTTATAAAGTCATGAGGATATGCCAAAGGAACAAAGTAAAGCAAATGACAATTAATCAGATGATATTTATGAAACACACACTTTCAAGTCTAAAGTAATTTCTTTATAAAATAATGCAGAGAATCCTCAGAAAAGGGGAAGAAAACTACCCTAAAATTATGAAGGAAAATAAATGACAACTCCAGGCAGCTGTATCACTGAGAAAGAAATCATAACAATCACTCTTATATTCGACAGATCTTCTCCCCCCCTGCCTCCAAAATGTGATGATGGGAACTCGGCAGACATAAGAGATTTGAATTTTAGTGCTACATTTGTCAAGTGCCATCGTGAAATCTTAGAAAACTATTAAAGTTGTGTTGGATGTAAATAGTGCCATGCAGACTCTTCTCAACAAAAGGCACGTGGGTTAAAATCACAATCGAGATTGTGCAGAAGCATTAAACAACGCTGGCAAACTGAATGACCGCAGTCTAGGCAAAACACATCATGCCCTGCAAATCTGTTTTGCAGACAAATATTCCTCACTGTCAGGGTACTGTACTGAATCAGGTATGAAATCTCCACTACCTCTAATTTCTAAAATCCCATATTCTATCATTTGCAATAGAGATTTCATTTGAGAGTTGCGTGCAAATCCTTTTTCATGTAAAGCTCCTATCTATTTGAAATTATTTTCAGAAGATTAAGTGCTGAATATGCATTTAGAAAATGCATAATGTGAATACAAATGGAAATATTTACCTTCAGCAAAGGTACTTTGTAGTTTTAGAAGATCTGATGAGCATGAACTATATTTTGCCCAACCATCCTCAGTACACAGTGGTGAAACAGGGGCGGAGCAAGTTTGAGCAACTTGTTACGGAGATGTGTGACCTTGAGGGAAAACAGGACCTAATCCTCAACCCCCAAGGCCCTAAATCTAAGCTCGGGCTACAGTGCTTTCCGGTGCCTTACTCTTTAGGCTGTATAGTTGGCATGAAGACAAAGGCACAAACCAGGCAACCTTTGGCCACTTAAATATAGGATGCAGTGGTGTTACTGTTTCCTCTTAGGTCTTTGGAGACCTTTGTTGAATCTCCTCATCTCTCACTTACAGTAGCCAAACAAGTTAATGGAGGTCCTGCTCTACACCAATATCTTCTCAGCAGATTCCTCCATCACTCTGGAGATGATGGAGGTGAATGGTGTCACATGCCGCTATTTTAACCAGACAGTTCTGTCATGGAAGAAGGGAATCGATTTTCTTCCTTTTATTTGCTTATTTGCCTGCAGGGGGTAGGGGGGCTGCTGAGAATCCTTGAATGGGCCTGAGACAGTAAGGCAGGCCCTGAAGTAGAAAGTAGCAACATCTCTCGTAGTAGCAGAAGCATCAGCAGCAGGAAAGCAGAAATGGAGGTTGAATTAGCAGCGTTCAGCAGAAAGTTTCAGCAGCAGTCACCAACTGGCTCTTCTCTGAAGGGTGACGTCCCAACAGGGTGTACCTATTTTTCTCCTCTGTCCCGTGGCATATTTATAAGCTGGAGAACAAGGACAAGTGACCATTATACACAGGGATTCACGCACCGACCTTAAAAAGGTGACAAGTAGGTTTTTCCACATGATCACACCCACAGACATTACTTGGCAAAATGGATAATGAAGTAAAGCAACTGGGTGACAGTAAATAACTGCTAAGGTGAACTCAGAGTCCTTTTATTTTGCAAACAGTACTGCATGCCATTAATTATGGGCAAGGCAAAACAAGAGTGTACCTCCAAAGGGGATACTTGGAGAAGCAGAACACGACGGTGCCGGAACACTTCTCCCCAGCAAGAGGAGGCGGCACAGGAGGGAGGTACAAAATGCTCAGACAGGAACTTAATATGGCCTGAAACACTTAGCTCATCAATAAATTTGTCTGCCTAACATGTACACTTGATTAAAAGCAAATATCCTGAGAAAGAGGGCTTTACTACTTTCAGCACAGATGTAAAAAATATCTGTGTATTTCTGTATGAAACAAGCAAACGAACAATAAACCCCCTGCTCTGTGTTTGTAAGAGGCCAACGATCTTTAATATGAAGGACATGAGCATGTTTTTGAGTTTTGCAGGGTTTTTTATTTATTTTCATATCACTGTTGTTGATAGCAGTATCAGTTTTGTTTATATTTTTAAATTAACAAATAATCACCCAAGAAAGAGACTCCTACCCGGAGCATGGGGAGACAGCTGTGTTTACAACAATGTCTTCAGTACTTTTCTGTCAGTAACTAATAGATCTCTTTCAAGACTCAGCGGTCTGGTGGTCCGGACACGCTATGGCGAGTACTAAGCCATGAAAGGCCAAGCCCAGAGACGTTATTCATCTGCCTTGGCTGCATAGAGACCTACCAGAATAGAGCCACACCATATTTCCAGGGTACAGCTCAAGGGGAAGGGCTCTCTTAGAAGAAAAATTAAGCTATCACAGCAGGGGACCTGAGTGACGACAGGGAGACGGCCCTTCTGCGGGAGCAGCAGCTTTGGGAGCGAGTCCAGCTTTTTGCTGTCGAACGAACTGGACTTTCCTGATGGGCAACACGGAGAGGGGAGAGATTCCCCCTGCCACGACTCCCCTCCGCACAGTTCACCCCGAGCAGAGGTAATCTGGCCAGAGTTACCATGAAGAAGCAAACTCAAAAAGTAAATGCTATATTTTGGTCGGCACATGTGAATATTAATGATCTCGGACCAACAACTGCCTCTTGACACCAATGTAAGAGGAGCATGCCATGTTGTTGTCAGGCTGATACAACACACAGCTTCAATTTCCAAATTGGGGATGCTGAGCAAATGATCAATTTCATACACTCCCACAGGAAGCTAAATTATTCATTCAGAACACCTTATTTTTATACATATTTGCATTCAAAATCTGTTTTCACCTGTTTGCATGAGTGCCAAAATGAAAGCCTCCACTTGCTCTGTTTTCTATTTATACATTAAATTTTTCCACACAGCAGAATGTAGCTCTCCACTGCTTCCACAAAAATCTTGTCAACATCCCACAATTAATGATACCATGTATTATTTCACTGAGACGAAATAATACCATACGCCTCAACAACATTTTAAATAAATGCCCTCCACTCAGCACAAGGGGGAAGAGTGCATAAGGCCGGCATCTGCTAAACCACCAGATTTATTATATCATCCCTACTGGAAATATTTTCCAGTTCTGATGAGATTTAGCAGAAGACATCCCAAGAAACAAAAGAGGACAGTGTTGTCAGAAAGGCTCCCTAAGTTCCCTACAGGAGTTTGTGCACGCTCTCATTTGTCAGGGTCACTTCAAAGGCTGTGCTTCCTACCTGTGGGAAAGGTGGCATATGAGAGGGACCATGAAGGATCACTTCACTGCCTCTTCTCCTCATTTCACTAACAGCTGCTATGAAGGGCATTTGGGACGAGGAGTGGAATTACGATAACCTGTTATACGTCCTTCTGTCCAACGCCAGACACAGGGGTTGCTGAGACAGCGCACCCAGGCTGTGCAAGGGTTATGGTAGGTGGCCAAGGACATGCAAGCTTCAAATGCTACCTTCTTTTCCATATGACGCTTCAAGAAAGTAGGACAAAAGGCGCCTAGATCCGTCCGCTCATGAATTGTTTCCATATACCACAACAAAAGGCTATCGAGACAATAAAATTTTCAAACTAGCTACCTAATTCATTGGCTTTGCTGGAGGATCTGTGTAACTTCAGTTCACATTGAGGGAGGAGGTAGGGGCTGTTGTTTGAGAAGAATTCCAGCCCTAAATGCAAAGAGGAAAACAGGTATTTAAAGACAGATTTCATATGAAACAAAATGAGATGACAACCCTTATTGTCTCCAGCAGCCCCCCAACTCGCAACAACCCCAAAAGAGGGGGTTATTTTTTCAGTTGAAGGGTCTCAGGACCCTAACACTCACCTTCCACATCCATCACATTTCATGTGTGACAGGCCATTCCAGAATGGGATAATAACATTTCCTAACATGCCTCTGTCTCATCTAATTAGACTGAGCGGTTCATGGAAGTCTCTCCTGAGGTTTGGGTAGGGAGCTTGGAACAAGAGCTGTGATTTCTACTGACACTTCTTGCGAAGGAAGGGTAATGCAAGCAATGCACTTGCAAGAAATCTACAAGACGTTGTAGGAAAAAAATGTAGTTTAAACATCTACAGTACCTACTTCTACTACTTCCTGCTACAACTGAGTATGTGGGGACTCGAACACAGGTCACTTCCTAATGTAGCACCAAAAAAATGAACATCCATTTTTGAGGACCCCAGGTGGTGCCACTGTGGCCCCCACTTAGACAGCAGTTCACCGGCAATCTTTGGAATCATTTAAGAGCACGGATAACCATTTGCTTTTTTACATGTAGGGAAGGAGAGGCAGAAGACTTGACAGGGACTTTGCACAAGGTCACACAACATCTTGAACAGCCAAGGGAAGGACAGAACTCAGGTGCTTTATTCCTAATAAGCTGCCTGGTTCTCTAAATCATTTTTTATATTGCCATTTCCTATGTACACTGCAGCACAGCAAACTCGTTAATTTACTAACAACTGTTAGTAAACATTTTCCTGTAACATTTCCCCAGTTACCAGCTAATGTTTCATTTGAAAACTGAAGCTTTTATTGACAAAGCCATTTAAAATGTAAAACGAATCACGCAAACCTGCAAACAGGAGGGGAAGAGTAATGTGTGGAAGAATTACGCAGGGATGTTTCCAAACATGAGAGAGTAGGGCTGAGGAGACATTCCCCGGCAAGGCTAGCGGGGAAGGAGAGATTTCACCTATAACTGGAAGCAGCTGTCGTAACCTGCCTAACCCCATTGGAATGCGTGTGCCGGGGCCGTGTCTCGCTGGGGCTCTGGCACCGGGACCGTGGCAGCTTTCCTGCGGGCAGGCAGCTAACTCACATTTCTGTTATTTTATCCCGAAAGAAGTTACCATGGAGACTGGCATGAAAGTGGCAATAGGCCAGCCAGATAGAGACGAAAAGCGCGGGAGGCACAGAATCCGGCACTCTTAATACTCTGGCTGAGCTCTCCGACTCCTCAGGCCGGGCGCTGGGCTTTCCGCGCCCGCAAAGTGCAGCTCCGTCTCTCCCGCAGCAGCAGCCTATCAAAGAAGGTTGGATGGAGTAGGTAAATGCCAGCCATTAAAAGTAATCTATCACAGCTCATGAACACCTAGTTAACAGGCATCGTATTGCTTAATATGTATTTGCGTGTGCAAAAGTTGTTAAAAGCAGCGTTAAAACGACACAGTAAAGGTAGGTGTTTATTTCCCAGGACAAAGCATAGAATGCAAACAGCTTTCCAGGAGAGTCTCTTGTCATCTTTTCTTTTCTTTTTTTTTTTTTTTTAACAAAATAACATGGATCAAACACTATTCTCCAATTCCTTACATGCAAGAGTGATCTAACTTTTTAAAGGAATTAGGAAAAAGCTCCCATGTATTATGGGAGGAAGTTTCACATTTCTGGTTATTATGGTGCACTTTGGGAAGCACTCGTGGGAGCGGCAGGTCTTCACAAGAGCTGTGCTTTCTGAGGGAAGGACCTGAAGGAACGGTCTCCTCCGAAGACTCAGGAATAGTTTAACCAAGCCATGATACGTGCGGTGGGGAGGAGGAGGAAGGGAGGAGATGCCATTCCCACCCGGAGGTACTGGGAGCCTGCGGAGTGCTGGGAGTGGGCTCTGGCATCTGGAATACATTGAACCTGAGGGCTGAAATGCGTTCCCCATCCCATCCTATCACCACTCTTTAGAAAACATTTATGTAAAATTCAAAGCTTAAGACTCTGCCCAGGACAACAATAAAACCTATGAGAAAATAGAAGAAAAAAGGGCTCAGGATGAGAAGAACTTCCCCCATGTGTGGTTTTTTTTTTTTTTTTTCTGTGTGCTCTTCCCTTTACTTCTTTTCTTCTCAACACAGGCAGAGCTGATGAACCGCAGGCTCCCCGCCGCTGAGTTTAGCCAACAAGCGCAATAGGATTCCAACACACATTTCTGCTTTTCAGACCCATTGTGAACTTTATGGACCATGTTCTTCCTCCATCCACAGGGCAAATGTTCCAGGAGTGATTCACAAGCCCTGCCACTTGGTACCAAAACATGCTCCCCTGAGCTGGTTAATTTAAGGCTGGAATTAGTCTCTTTGTGCTAACAACCTTTTTATGAAGGCAGCATAATCCCACAGAGCACTTACTGCAAGCATTTCAAATCCTGATGTTTTATAGTGTTGCTTTTTACAACATACGTGTATATTTGAGAGGTTTCTTTGATACATTCCTTTACCACAGTACAAAGCATAAAATACAACCCACAGAGCTTCCAACTTATTGACATTGCTCCTTGCGTTTGCCTACATAATGGCAGTCATTTAAATTGTTTTGAAGTACAATTTACAGCATTAAATAAACAGTTGATTTTTAATACATTTCCAATTTTACTTTTGTACAACAGTGCAACTGCTGGAGTCTGTCTGGACAAAAAGGTAGTTTAATCCAGTAATCTTTCTATAAACCACTGAAATAATGCCATCTATTTCTGCATATGTGTCTCTGGAAAAACTAATAGAGTTTCTGACATTTCTGGAGATACTAAAAAAGCCATAAGTGACATGCAAGTATTCTCCATAGAAAGTTCTGAGGTCAGATGAGGAAACCAAAGCATTTTAACAGACTGAATAGCTCAAGTTTGCATTTTATGACACTGAGTAACAATACATACCCTACAATTTCACATCTCTACCTTAATTCCTCTTAAAACTCTCCTTAGAAGCATAATAAATGCTATAGGTTTACAGTGGCAGGGCTGGTCCTGAGAGCCCTGACAGAAACCCATCCGTCGTGGTCCCTGAGCACGCACCTCTTCTTTTTCTGAGGGCAACTTCACAGACGACAGTAGCTGTGCAGCAGAGCGGGCAGCAAGTCACAGGGTGGGAGGTGCTGGAGCACACAGGAGCTACTTCTGCTCCTTTTGCCTCCAAATAAAGTATGCTGAGACCACACTATAAGTCAAAAAAAGAAGCCCCTCGCTTCTGTTCTCTTCCCATGCCTAAAATCTTCAACTTGATGTACCACAAAAGCTGCAATTTCAATCAACTGTCCAGTAAACAAGACTAGATGGACAAGTCTTTTCTATGTAGCAAAGGGCATCAAATAATTTGGAAGCAAGTTGCAGACCTGGTAATTCATTACATCTGCCTTCCAGAGCAAACAAAAAACCCCAAGAAAAGTGGGGAGGGGGAAGGTAAATATCCCGTACTTCTGAGATATTAAAGTTCTTTCCATCCCAAGCAGTCCAAATCAGGACAAACTTTTGCAAACTGAAGAAAACCAAAACATGCAATTAAAAGCATGTTTATGAACTTGTGAAAAAAAAAAACATATACTTTTAGTACCACGCTTCTCTCCACTAAGATGCATTTTATACCTGATTTTCTGTAAAGGCTGAAATAAAATATGTTTGGAGCAGCTGGAAGGGGAGAAGGGCGCGCACAGCCAGGCAGCTAGTTCACCATGTGCTCCCTGAACGCTCATACAACAGCGTTGTCCCCTTTAAAGACATACTTAGTCACAACTTTCTCCTGGGAAAATATCAGAGCTGACTCCTTCCTGCTTTTCCAGTAAACTACTTCTGATTAACTTCTTGTCAAAAAAAAAAAAAAAGGAGGGGGGGGGGGGAGGAGAAAAAAAAAATCCCTTGAAACATAACAGCACGTGTGATAACTGATCGCAAACTACCCTGAGAGAGAAACGAGTGCTCACAACCTTTGGCCAGGGTCTCCCCTACTGCGACCAACCTTAGGGTCTTACAACCCTGCTAAGCACCTGTCAAGTGTATCAGCAGGGCCTTAGTTCACTATTTTCAGAGTGTTACAAATTCTGAAAGCTAGGGGTTATTATGACTCACTTTTTTTGTGCGTACACACACAGGTGCACCTTTTAATGCCCTCGTGTCTGGGACCATTTAGGACCTCTTTAGTGCCCCTTGCACATTAAGTCTATGATTGCTGAAAAGACATTTGGATAAGGAAGAAGTTGCTATCAAAATAGAAAGAGAAATATGTCCAAAGAATTCCTTCTACCTTTTTTATTCCACTTCCCAAATACATTTCAGGAACTGTTCCTACCCTCTGACTCTCAAGTATCAATGTATGAGCTGCTGTAGACAGAATACAATGGCAATCCAAAAAAGTATCACCATGGTGGAAATGTCTCTCCATGAAAAAAAACAGGCAGACATAGTTTTGTTCACAAAACAAATTTACATATTAAAGGCTGTATTTATCAATATTTGATTTAAACGTCTGTGCCTGCACATTTATTGAACAAAGCCAGATGGGTGCAGGCAGTTGCACATCTGTATTCATTAACAGAAAGGAAGCGAGACATTCGCAGACAGCCACAGCAACAAATAGAGGAATGAAAAGTATTTGGTTGGACTGTAAGCATTTTACCTCTGTTCATCAATGAAAACTGGAGCCTTCCTCGGGTTTACGTTCGTCCTTAACTTTAAGGACCCAAGTACTTAAGTTAGGAGAGTAGCTGAAGCAATCAGTGGAGAGAGAGAGATGCTTGCAAAGGTGCTACAGCCCACTTAAGAGGCGATTAGGCAGACCTCTCCTCCTTGGCCACACAGGGAAGCTACGACTCCTCAGTTAGCCAGGATAAATTTCAGCCTCAATACTTCACTGCCAAGAACGAATCTGTGTTTGCAGTCAACTAAAATGATAAAATGCCTTCTACAGAGTGGGCTTACATTGTCCCAAATGCAATTAAATTTTCAAGGATGTTCTTAGCATTAAGGGTTGAAGCAAAAATTTTTACCTGTCCTTAGAGTTAAAAACTTAAGTGCACTCTCTGACTGAAGCTGTGGCTGTGCTACTTATATGAGCATCATGTGCAATGGAAAAAGATCTACAACGCAACTTCTCTTACGTGCAATCTCTATTGATGGAACCAAGATAAAATATGTTCTACAGGATTTCTTCAGTTTATAGGATGAGGCCAATCATTTGGGATGACCTACGTTTAGAGGCCACACAAATAACCTTCCGGCATGCAAAACAGCCATCAGTCTCACAGCTACCATCAACAGGAACTGGCAACTGCTCACATCCAGGTTTTCAGTAGCATCTGAAGATTCAGAACAGCAAGCCTCACAGTTTTTGAGAAACTCAGTTTTGAAACCAAAACCACCCATGAAACTCATTCTAAATGCTAAGCATGGTGGGTACCCAACTTTTCAAATCAAAGATGTTTTCTTGTTTAAGTGGGAGCTGAGTGCTTCACAAAAACTAATGGTTTCATAAGTGCTGATCACCGGTAAAGCTTACAGTCCTCTTAAGACTGTGGGCTGAGGAAGCCAAGTGGAGATTACCCTGCATTAAATAAAAAAATGGAAAAATTGTTAGGAGAGAGAACTGAAACAGGCAGCGCACATTAGTTCTGACAGACCTTTCTCAAGAGGAGGAAAAGGGAACGGGGCGGGGGGAAGCGGCTACTCTGTTATGCCAGTGTAATGCAAATCAAAAATGAGTCTGGCATAAAGCCACAGGCATCGTGAGGAAAGGTCTTTTACATTTACATCCTCCTTACAGTACCTGCACGTGCTTCCAAATTAAATGGGATAACGGGACCTCACAGATAACACAGCACCAGTGAGAGATATGCCACCTGCTGTTGCACAAAAAAACGTATCTTGTGGGCAAGTGACTGAGATCATATAGCCCAAAACATGCATGGTTTACTCTGAGTGAGGAGAAAGCTCTATGCCTTTCAGCCTAGGTCACTACCACCGACAGCTCTGCTTCCTAGAAGGAGAATCATACACAAAAACGTAACTGGATACATTGCTGTGCGCAACAGAACTTAAAATTAAACACTGACATAATCTAGGAGTTTAGATCATAACGGCTTCCTGCCAGTCTACAATATTATGCTTAAATCTGCCAGTAGATCGTGGAACAACATAAATATTGCATCAGTGCTTTGGAGCTTACAGCGTGTTACAACTTTGCTTCACAAGGAATATACTTCATGTACTCTCCAGTGGGAGCTAATAGTAATTCAGCAACCCACTGAAGAGCTTTATGCTGAATAAAGGCAAATACCTTAATACTAGAAGGAAGAAGTTACTTGTTATATACAGGTTACAGAATAAAACCATCAGGCTTCCCATTTCTGATTTGCTAGGAAGGATGCAATGAAAATGGTGCCTCAGCTCCCAGCACTGGGCAGCAGAGACCGAGCAGGCAGCGCTGTCGTGGGAATCACGCTGCCTTGCGTCCAAGAATACTGTCTCTGCAGAAAAGCCTTAGATGCTTATCTTGGTTGCTAATCACCAGGTCTGGGAACACAACAATGCTACAGGAAAGGCTTCAGTTTTGTTCCAAAATCCTCAATACAAAATGGCAAAAAAGGTGCCTTTAAAACTCCCTCTATCCCATTGTATTTCTATGTCTTGGAAATCAAATGCAAAGACAGAAACCCTGCTGATATCCCTGCCTGAGAGCACATACCTAATTTTGGTGGGAAGGGCATTTCCATACACAGCATAAGTTATGCACAGAGTCACAACCTTCCCAGAACCACCTAGGCAGGCTTCACACTGAAGCACTGAGGGGCTGGCCGGGCTCCTCCTGCTTCCAGAAGCTCTGCTGGACCCTCAAGATCTCAGAGCCTGCTCTGCCCACCAAGGGTATATGCGCACCTCCTTCCCTATACGCACTCTGCGGAACCTGCTGAAAGCTTCACCCAGCTCGTGATTACGTTGAAGTTTTAAATAGGCCGTCCTGACATCTCTTCTCACACACACGCACACCT
Organism: Aramus guarauna; assembly: GCA_013400195.1. Classification (NCBI taxonomy): domain Eukaryota; kingdom Metazoa; phylum Chordata; class Aves; order Gruiformes; family Aramidae; genus Aramus; species Aramus guarauna. Next base: position 95,620 of record VXBL01009982.1, read on the forward strand.
TGTCTCCCGAGGAGGAAATTGAGAGCCAGATGAGAGGTGCCTGGGGCGGCATTTCTCAAACAAGCTCACAGGAGCCACGTGTGAGGCTCTCCAGTAAATTGTCAAACCTTCAGCTACAGTGAAAGTATTATACTTGCAGTTCTTTGAAATTATATATTTCACGTGGTGACCACACATGAAGTCTCTCATGGTCACACATGGCCACCAAGGCGGTACTTGAGGATGCCTTGTTTACTAGCACAATTTTATGGGCCTTTTACTGCCAGGAAACTGGGATGAGGAGTACTGGAGGGGAGCAGAGTGTTTACATAAGGGAAAACCATCTCTGAGCCTGCCAGGAGCATGAGCCCTTCATGCCAGTGGTCGTGGCCCTCCTATGGTTTTTGTTCATTTCCTCATGGCTGTATTGGAACCCAACACTCACCCATTCAGCAAAAGGGCAATTGCTTAGTAGGAGGAACCTGATGAAAACCCCAGAAAATACAGCTTCATCGCTAAGCAGCTTCTTCAAGTCTTTTCCTAAGGGATGAGATCTGGTCTTGATTTAGCCTGTCACAACTGTATTTTTACACAATGGTAAAGCCTGAAGGGTACCATAAAGGCACCTTCTACCCTGTGGTAGGAATCATGGCAGCTTCACCCATCATCTGCATTATTTGTTCTTCACTAGTAGCCAGCACAGTCTGCGAAAGATGAGACGTTTCAGTCTCTTTTCCGGTACCTAGGAACTGCAGTTGAAAACTGCCCAAGCTCACTTTCCAACCACTTTTCCAGCAGGACCGGCCCCTGGGCACCACTCCTGCTGAGCCATGTGGAGTCGTCTCAGGCTGCAGCCTGCACAACCACAGCACTTAGAGGCAGCCACAAAGAGGAGGCACCTGGCAAGTCTTCATCTCAGAAAACCAAGGGAAAGCAGGTGGAGCAACGCCTTGTACTGACTGTACACTGAAAGCAAAAATCTGACCCACTGCCAGGCCTCAGATCAGAGGAGAGTTGCAGCTCCTGATTCGGCTCAAAAGAGAAACTCTCAGGCATTTTAGCAATTCAAGTCTCTACAGCATGTCATGGTAGATGAAATCACATATATTTCCTTTCCAGAGTGCTTTCCATTGCTTATAAATTTGCCAGTGTTGCTTAGACCAAAGTCAAGGCCTTGGTGCCTACAGAGGAGAGGCACACCGTGACCAGTCTGCAGCGTAAGGGTGTCCCTGTCCCAACACCTTCTCTCCTCCACAGTCTGGAGCAGCCACATCTCGGCAAGAAGGGCCTTGCTTAGCCAAGGCTCTGCTCCTCTTACGAAGTGACCCGAGGGCCAGCTGGTCCTCTCCCATTGCTCTCAGAGAAGGTGGGGTTCCCCCGAAGGTGCTCCAGCAGTTCTTTATAGACCTGACACCAGAAGACTGGATGCTTTGACTGAAGGATCAAGAAGGAAACACTGGGCTCAGGCGAGTTTTAATTTCCTCAGCAGAGCTTCTCCAGCTGTTCCTGCTATAACTAAAGACAAGCCTGTCTCCACTTCTTCAGTGGCTCTGGCTGCTGCAAAAGCTCTTTTTCTCTCACCATTCACAACTGTGCTACACAGCCTATGAGTATATAGGTAATTAAGCAGGCCCCAAAAAACCCAAATTTAAAATGGAAAATTCTAAACGAGTCTCTACAACCTTTAATAGTTCAAAAACTAGTCAGGTTTTCCTCTTGAATGTAAATCACTCCAGAGCAATCAAAGTGCTTATTTGGTTTTAAGCCAAGCACACAGATAAGCTTGGTGCAATATCCTGTGACCACCTGAGATTTCACCTGTGAACACACTGATTTCAACTCTTTTCTCCCCCCTTGCCTGCATTAGACGTAGTCAAACTTGTCTTGCTTGAAGGCCTGTATCTCACACCGAGGTCTCACAAATAACCTTGCATGGAAGAAACAAAGAAACAACCATCCCGTGAAAGACTCATTCCCCCACAGTATCCATATACTTGAGTGGTACAACAAATCATCCTCAAATTAAAAGTTACTTATGCTAATGCCAGTTAAGGAAGCTGTCCACACGAAGCACTTTGCTGATTTCCGGCACACCAGCAAGCTGCACACACACCAGTTTGGTGCCTCACCACAGCATGACTACTGAGGGCTTCTGCTTCAGGTTTTTAAAAGCTCACAAAACCCAAACTGCTCATCTCCACAGAAAAAATTAAAAAAAAAAAAAAAAAAAAAAAAACAAGGGTAAAATTCTCCCCTTTGGGGGGGG
>VXBL01009982.1:97874-163902 GCA_013400195.1 Aramus guarauna
TAGGCTAAAATTCCCCCCTTTGGGGGGAGGGGGGGGGGAAGAGCATGAAAGGCAGACTGTAGCAAAGCCATTCATATTAAAGGACTGATGCCACCACTCTCCTGCAAGCAAAACTCCCACAATGAGATCAGCATGCACAGAGTCCAGGGTCAAGTTTTGTTTCATTTTTTGTTATAGAAATTGCTTGGAGCGAGGCTCCCTTATTTGCGCTTTTGACGAATGTGATTTGCCATCAAACTATACCAAGGCCCACGTGCTTTTCTCTGCTTCAACAACTTTTTTTCTTTGGAAATAAGAAGCATGCACAGTGTGTGTTGTAAACAACATCACAGGAGAATTCTGCTCCACTTTACAGAAAACTTAGCCAGTGTCATTTTAAAAAGAGACATCCGGCATACACAGGTGGGTAGGTAGATAGATAGCTGTAGATACAGATCTGTAATCTCTGTTTATGGACACAGGGAGCCCTAGAACCAGCTCCCTCCTTCATCTCAGGAAGAAACAGCTGGACAAATGGTTGGCAGTAGGGCGTTTTATAGTTTAAACAACACACACAATCTGTAAATGCAATTCCTACCTGAGAAAACCCCACACTGTGCGCTGACTGACATGTCTCCTGAGGTCATTTTAAAAGCTACTTGTGTCCTATGGGTTTATTTTGTTGTAGAGTTGTTCTTTAATCTCCCAGTACCTATACATCAGGACCGTGTACCATCTGTCAGTTAGCTGATGGGCTGAGGCAGGGTGATGGAGAGCAGAAAGCGATGAGATTTCACAGCCTCTTGTCAGTCACTGGGAGGGGACGTGTGATTTTTCCCTGGTGGAACATATAATGAAAGGTTGCCCACCACCACATACTTAAGGCAGACAGCACGACGATGAGCTTCTCTGAATCTCAATTTCAGCACGCATTCAGGACTTTGGACCCCAGTGCAAGAATAAATCCAGACTGCTAGAAATGTCACAGTCATCAACAAGACTCGCTCAGGGATGAAGGAAGAAGCCATAGCTGAAGAAACGAATGTTGGAGAAATGGCCTAGTCTCTTCTGAAGCTATATGAGACCACGTTTTCCTTTTTATTGTCATTATTCAGTGTTAATAAATGAGAGGCATTTAAAAATAGTTCATTGCCGGTTAAACACACAGAATAGTGTTCAGTTCCAAACACCCAAGGTTTCAGACCGCAGATGTTCTCCCCTGCCACAATGAATTCTAAAGAGCCTGACGGTGCCAGGACCCTTAGAGCTTGCTTGGCTTATCATTACTTCTACAGATTACATTTATGAAAACAAAGCAGGGCAGTCTAAATGAACTGCTTTTCTAGGAGCAAACACAAGCAGTGACGCTGCTTGCCATGAAAGGAAGCATTTTCAGTGTCTTTTTTGCATGTGACATGGCTTCGTCTCTCGGATCTAAGCAACCTGAAGTTTCCTATGCTGGGGGCAGTCTACATTCCCAGAGTCCACCAGCTGACACGTAGGATTTGTGGTTATAAAGAAAGCTTGCATAAAGCACATTTGGAAATGCAGTACCCTAGCAGGAGCTCTGGGAAACATTTGAGCCCAATGCCTCAGAGCTACAGGGGCAGAAAGAAGGGAACAGATGTAGAATTAAGTTGAACACAGAGTTCTCGGTTCTGCAGTTACCGAAGTGAATGGGAGGAATGTAAAAAGGTAAGGGATTTATTTCAACGATGATCTCATTCCCTCTACCTTCCTGCTAACGCGCACAAGAATTTTGCAGTTTTGCTTTTCAATGGCTGCTGTTTCCATGGGCACAGAGGTAGCACCGAGGTAATACTGGTCTGCACAAAGGCAACTCCTCTGGCTGTCCGCAAAAGGCAATGGATATTTCTATCAATCAGTATTATTACACTAATATTCACTAGTGTCTCCTTATGTTGCTACAGACCTTCCCCCAAAAAAACATTTGAAAAGGCAGCATGCTAGTTCTGTCAGTAGTGGTAAATTCATATAGACACATGCTCAAAAAAGACCAATTTGTGCTTTATTTTTGCATGCTTTCTAAATGCACCCACATAGACCACAACATATGGCATACAGCTTTTGCAAACATCACATTGGGGGGCCACTGAGGGAGTTCACTGGTGATGGGGCTGTTGTAACATCTCCAGAAACCAGGATCAGTGGCCGCCTTCTTGCTGTGTAAGATGGTACAATGAGATGTACTGCTTTTGTAGAAGAAACATCTGTGTTGCTTTTGTTTGCTAAGTGTATACAAGCAGCTTCGTATGTTCCCTGTATACAGGGAATTAATCCTGGCATGCCCATTAGCTCGTGCAACACGAGTGAGATCAGGCTGCTTCTGCACTGTCACCTTTACAGGTCGAGCCAAATTTAACCTCTCAGATCTTAAGTATATTTGTACTTTATTTTGACTCAACCATTACCAGTGATGAAAGCATCCTATTTTCACTGCTAATTCGATTTTAAATTCATCCTCATTCACATTCCCATGCAGACCAAGTTGCTTCTATATGCATCCTTTGACAGGACTTCTTTCATAACTCAAGATCTCCAAGCATTTAAATACCCCTAAGGAAACATGCCTTCTTTCAGATGATGCCCAGTTTAGATAGTGATAACTTCTATTTACTTCGTTTACCTTCTTTTACCCTTAAAAACCCCCTCATACTCCAGCATCATGCAATTGCATGAAAAAAAACCCTCTTTTTCTTTTAGAAAAGGTAAAATTTAAGCTCTTATGCATAGAAAACCAAATGACTCAGAGTCACAAGCAAATATAAAATACATCTAAACATTAAACAGCTTTGTGGGATTTGGAGGGGAGGAGACAGCCATGTGATTTCCAATTGCTGTGGCTGGCTTTCCTCAGAAGGGCAACCTGCATTTTCACTGCCTGGGCCAAGGTGCACGTGGCTGCAGCTTCGCTGCTACAGTGCCTCAGCAAACAAGGTGAGGCAACCAGGAACTCCTGCTGCCTCTGCAGGGGAGCTTAGACTATATTTCAAAACCAAACCCAAAGCATTCAAAACCAGATAGAGCCTTCTGCCAGCATCAGTGGGAAAGGACTTGATGCCATGCTCTCTAATGTACGTAAAGACAGTAAACTCTCCCGTTTGGGATTCTGTAAACTCTGTATCGTCCAAATTAACCTTTAACGACACAGAGAGATAATTACTGTAAAGCAGGCTTATTTTCAGAGACAGTCTTCAAATTTCTTGTTGACTTCACTGTCTAGAAATGATGCTGAATTTATGCTCTAAGGTGGGAAAACATAATACGACCATTTCTCTATCCATATGAACAGCACACTTGCATACTGGCTGTAGTCATTGTACAATGGATGGTGGGAGCTCTCTACCTTTGATGTTGTCTTAATGAACTCAGCATAATTGCCTTTGTGAAACAATGGCTAAGAGCACAGCAGTACTTAAATACAGCTCCACTAAAGCAAGGACTGCTCTGGTAGCGTGCCAGCTTCCTATCTCCAGGTCCATCATAACTCTGTCTCTCCCTCTTTTGAAACACTCCTTTTTTCTCCAAAATACAAGGCCAGGATCTGAGCTGATGTAAAATGACACAGCCTCATGTGATATTTACTAAGTCATCAGTCCAGAAAAGAAGAGACATAACCGTATCGCAGCCTTCTCCAGGCCCCACACTCAGTTGTTGCAGCTGCCCAGCTCCCTCTGACGCCCACCAGCCTCGTGTAGTTCACTGGGTTCAGTATCGGTCTGCTGGGATGGGAATGGAAATCCTGCAGCTCTCACAGCAACTTTCCAAAGCAAAACACTTTCTTTAATTAAATATGAAAAATTCATTAGCACAGCACTTGATTAATTTCTGTGTTCATTTCATTCTGCAGTTCAAGTTTTCAGTATTTTGCAATATTACAGGTTACCAACACACAGCTGTATTGCACAGACTAATAAGCTGAGCGCAAGCAGTATTGTGGGGTAACCGCTTGTTTGTGAATGCTTGGTGATTACTGTATTACAAAGTGAATGTGACAGAAAAGTTACAAAGAAATCATGCCTTTGTTGAAAGCTAAATTCATATCTGAAAACATCTCTCTGAAACTATGCACAGCAGGGTATACTTGTCATCCCTAATTTGGCAGTGATGGGCTTGGCCGATTGTGATTTAGAATTCAAATGTTCACTTTGTTAAGGGAAAAAAGAAGGCCAACTCTTTTAAACCTAGCAACTGAAGTTAGATACTTAAATTTGAGTCTCATCAAAATAAAAGTGCCCTGGAATATGCTGCTCCTTTCATCTTTAATGGATTTCAAAGTGATTTCAATAGACTCCCTTACTGAGAAAGGAATGCACAACAGGTCTTATGTGACATCCAGTGAAACCAGTGACCGTTTTTGCACAGATCTGACGAGTACTGAAGAGCAGGGCCGGGAAGGGTGGGTATCTTCACACTGTGACTTTTAATCCAGCTCGGACACTGCTTGCCCCAACTAAAAGTCTTCTGATGAAGCTGAGATAATCTGAGATATACCATTGTATGATCGGAATGATTGTTTGTCTTTAGACTTCTCTCTAAATCACCTACGACCTTTGCATGCTATATGAATAAATTACTACCAGTATTTTAGCTTCTTTCAGACAAGGCCATTATAAGAATGTCATTGACATTTTAGTCAGGATATTCTATTTAGTTTGAAATATGATAGGAGCCTAATGAGGTTTTAACCACAGAAAGGCAAACGCTAAGAAGCTTGAATCCAAATATATCTAGGAAAATTAAAGGAAAAAGACTATAGAGAGAGCAAGCTGATGGCACCTAATGTTGAGCACACCTTTCTCATCTGGAGCTCTAACAAAAAAAAGCAGTAGCAGGAGGACTGTAGCAGCAGAGATTTTGCTCTGGCTGCGGTACATTTACAACAAGACTGAGTACTACAGTAAGGGCACACTGACCGCAGCTGCTAAGTCTTTGGCTGCAAGAACAGGATCACACACGGCAGGGTAAGACAACCCATCCTGCGGTACATTTTCCCTCAGGCACCAGGCGATACCGAGCTGGATGTCCTGCACGACAGAGTACCAGCCAGTGCTTCCCCAGTGCAGAGCCCTAGCCCCACCGGGGCAGAACCAGCCATGGAAGAAAACACTCTCGTCTTCTCACTTGCCTTTACCCAGTACAAGGTTGGTTATAGCAACCTCCATGTCTTTCTACTGTTGTACTCTTTCATTTTTAATGGCTTACTGCAGTATGAATTGCATAGTTCGCCTAACAACCAGCCACTCCTTTTGTTTCTGCTTGCGAAAGCTGAATACAGAGGTCCTTCATACCATTAAATATCCATCAGTAAAATAACAGTGTAGTTAGTGAAGGATTAACACATTCAAAATATCTGTATGTTCTAAAGTTAATTAATTTCTAACTACAAGTCACTCCTATGACCATTGGTTAGAAAAAACAAGAGCCATGCTTGAGCAGCATAAATCCAATTAAATAAAATTAAAAACCAATTCTAAAGCTATGTTTTTTAGTGGTACCCCCATAAACCTGTACAAAATTATAAAAACTAGGAATTAGGAACAAAACTCTAACTTGACATTCTTTTTCTTAATTTGAATTTAACTGGATTACACATGAATTACTAATTGCTGTTTCTAGTGACCCATGGTGATAATGTGAGCTCTGTATTACAATGACCTGACATTTAATTAGTTTGTATGAGCAGATTATGCAAAGTTTTATCATAAAGTGATTTAAACTCATATTGCCCTTGGTAATGCAACATAGCAATAGTGAAGTCTACGCATTGGTACAAACATAAAATTTCAAACAGAATCCATTAAAAGAAAAATCAATTGATTAAATGTAAAATGAAAACAAGCTCTGCAGAGTATTAGGTACTAAATTCTATTCATCCAGGCTTCAAACTTTGTAACCATCAAATTGAACTGTGTAAAACAAGTATTAGTCACACTTCAACTACAAAATAACTCAGTTTTTATATTACTTGCAATTAAAAAAAAATTCCAGAGAGCTCCACTAGACATTTACATGTGAGTTACTAAACTGGCTAGTCTAGAAATGGTTTTGTGTGGGCAGCATTTGCTTGACAGGTCCTCATATGGAGTAATAGCAGCAATTTTGGCCACCTTAAAACACTCCAAAATGGGTAGGGGAGTAACCTGGCATGGACATCACACTGCAGGAGGAAAAAAAGAAATCATTTTGTGACAAAGTATCTTCCCAACAAGCTGGGAATGTCTCTGAAGAGCTAATAGCAAGTTCAAATAGCATAAAGCAACTAAAAAGAGGCACAGGTGCCCCTGAAGGCCATGTACCACTTCATCTACTGCTCTCCATCACTGTAGTATCTGATACAAATCAGTAACAAAAATGTTGGCCCTTTCTGACTTCATTTACGCTTTCAGGATATGTTCTGATGGGACCTGAAATTTTGTTTTGAGATAATTGTTTCGTTTTTTTTTTTAAGTTCTTAAAGATTTATTAGGAAAGAGGGAAGTATTGATTTGCAGAAATCCCACTCTTACATTGAAAGAATTTTCCTCCTACTGAAGAGGAATTTACATAGATTACAGAGTTCCTACAGGTTTCTTCTTTACCTAATAACCTCTAAAACATGTTTCCTTGCTGAACCATTTGATTGAGACCGTACACAGCTGCTTGTTGAAATTTTGGGCATTTCTACAGAGAAACGAGTCCAGGCTCCAGAGGAAATGCTTGCTTGTCTAGAACAGTATGGAGTAAGAAAGAGAGGCCAAATGTCAGTTTTGCAGCCAACTATTAGGGACACATTATGATATTGCCAAATAACTGAGACAGTTGTTGAGCAATAACCTAAGGTCTGCCATTGGAAAACAGATGCTGATCTTTGGTATGGAAAAGCAAGTGATCAGATGGTCAGGCTGTTCTGAGGATCAGTATTTTCATTTTTGTTGCTTCTGTGCCAGGAAGGATCATTTGATCTGCAGGTCCCTCCTGGCAAGGCTCACACAGCAACCCGCTCCCGGGGGCCAATCTGACGTAGCCTGAAACGTTTGGCTTAGTAAGTCTCTGAGGGAATATTTCTATTTTGGATTTCTTTCTCAAGTGTGTCTGTATATCTTTCCAGTTTCAGATTTCCATCAGCGTTCATAAATGAACACACACTTTCAAAAATTATCAATCCTGATGACCTTAGTGACCTAATATCTGTCAAGATCCACCAAGATAGTTAGAAGACACGAGCAGCCAGTTTGATTTGAAAATGACCTGAGTACAGACTTGGTAGCGGCCACTAGCTCCTCCAAACCATGGAAACCAATTGTCTGTATAACCAGCACGTCGCTTGCAGCTAGGAAGCTTTTTCCAGGATAACATGTGTCACACCCTGCATTGTCACCTGCAAGTTACTTACCAGCTGCTCTCAGATCCCTGTGCCGCAGGTCATCTTTGCCACAGGCACTGGCTCGGCGCAGAGCTGAGCTCCTGCCCAAGCAGAGTGGTCCTTTCGTCACTTCTGCAGCCAGGGCTGCAGGAGCTCACTTGCTGCCCCTCAGGATGGTACATGGCCCCCACACCAGCTGAAAAACACTTCAGTGGCACCCCAGAGGCACCCCAGCAGGGCTTACTATGTCTGCCTTGGCAGCAGCCACGCCAGGCCTAAGCTACCCTCTTTAAATATTACTTCACTTTTCAGCACTGCGGCCATCCAGCCCCTTACTGCCCCTGGTAAAGGAGAGCTGACCGTACAGGAATTAATTTTATTTTTTAGTCTTCTCTACAGCCCCCTGGAGAAGAGGAAACAATTAACCAAAAACCTGCGTGTCATACAGAGCACCGTGGCCATATGGTTTGCCATGCCCATCTGCCCAGTGCCGAAGGAGTTTAACTTTGCCCAAGGAAAACACAAGAAACAAAAACCTACGAGACATTGTGCAGTCACTTGCCATTACTCTTATGAGTACAACAGTGCTTCATTCACTTGCCCTTACTCCTACAAAAACATCTGTACTTCATTGAGTCAAGGCTGATAATTCCAAAACCATCTACTGGCAACACCACATCAAACTATTCCATTTCTCATTAGATATTAAGTCCTTAGAACACATCACTGGCTTTGAAAACTCCATGCAAAGTGTATATCTGCAAATTGTTTGTAAGATTTGAAATCTACCCTACAGCCTAGGCTTGAAAATTGCGCACAGCTGAAGTCTACCTCTATTACTCATTGACCTCATTGAGACTATTCATGCAAAAGGTCCCAGGCAGTTTTAGGGCTTTTGGTAATATGTATGTACATATATCTTCTTACTTATAAAAATGAAGAGGGATTTTGGAATAAGCGTGAAGATCATAAAGTGAGTAAAGATTTTTTTAAACCACCACCAAAGCTCAATGATGCTGGAAGAAGCTGACAAATTTCAGCAGCTCTTTTTCATTAAAGTACATTACTTTAAACAAAACCCCCCAAGGCAAGCTCTGTGAGAAGTTTGCCATGATGGGAATATACTCATGTGAAAGAAATATAGCACAATCTAGCACATTCATAGAAACATCACTTTTAAATATAAAGTCCATTATTCATTATTAAAAGAAATGGATACATATGTGAGAAAAACACCCATCCCGTGGCTACATGCCTGGCAGCAGCTTATATTCTTTGCAGAGTATTTTACATCCACAATAAATGTGAAAGAGACACGTATATATCTAGCTTTTAGAATGTTTCTGCAGGTTTATAGTAATTGGAAATAGTTGTGTCTGATTCAAGAATAAAAGAAAGCCACATTTATCGCGTAAGTTCAAGTGCCAGGAAATCCAAAGATGTGGGAACACTGGACAAGTTGAGACACAAATGGCAACGGTTGCATTACACCCTAAGACACACGGTACCCCCTGATAACAGAGGGGCATTGTCAAGAGCTTGACAAAACAGATTTCCTAAAATAAAGTGGTGCAAGTCTGATTTCATTACAGTTACAGCACTTTACAATGCAAGGTATTGCCTCAGCATTTTGTGGGGGATTGTTTTGGTCTCCTGTTCGGAACTAGCCAGAAAGGTAGATGGATATTAATAGCAGTGATGCACAAGCAAGTTATCAGCGTGCATCTATGTTAATTGCTGCTGTATTTCTTAACTCATAGAAAGGCAGCACAAACATTGAAAAACAGTTGCTTGTGCCAGAGAATCCATATTTTACCAATACATCATGTTAAGACTTGGATTTTTCTTCTGTAAGATATTCCCACTTTTAAAATTTCCAAATGACAGATGTTATGAAGTTTTCCATAGTGAAGAATAGCATTAACACTTTTTCGAGACCTTTTTTGCCTGAAATTGCATGGTGGCAGCTCCTTAAGCCCTAATGTTCTTCTCCAGCTGTGCAATGAGAGAGGGCTTGGAGACTAGCAGTAGCTTTTTTGGTTCCAGAAGTTTCTCAAAGCACGCTGCCTTGAAGTGTGGCAGTTTCAATAAGCTGTTTTTTTTTTTTTTTCTTCCTTACTTCCAACAAAAGGAAACTCATACATGGGGAATGGAGAGTGGAAGAAGACAGAAATCACGATGGACTGTTTATTCCCATCCCAGATCGAAGGAAAAGTTAAACAGAAACACTTTTATGCTGCACCTGACCCGATGGAAGGCCTGATGATGAAGAGGTTGATCCTGCAACCATTATCCTCAGAGCTGAACTGCTCGGTTAGATTTAGAGTTGAACTTCTGTTGAACTACTTGGAGACTGACTTGCACAAGGTTTATGTATGTGAAGATGTACTGGAAGGGACGTGCATATTGATATAGAATAGTATCAAAGGGCAAGAGTCATCACCAGAAACAGCAATAGGTTTTAGTCAGGGCCTCTGTCAAAGTTAGCAGCAGCTTTTGCTGGGGTAGGAGCACTAGACTACAATTAGCTACTACAATTAGCAGGTGATGCACTGGAGGGGCAGGTTGGCTTCTAGAGATGCATGAGGCACCAGGTGACTCAAAAGGTCATTTTGAGCAGTTGCAGAGAGCCAGTGCTTCTTGGGGAGAGCAGCAAGGATGCATTTGCTTCAGTAATGTGGATGGGCCTCAAAACATCTAACCACCCAGCCACCTTGTCCTGGTGTGTTCAGGAAACTGTTAATTCTAAAGGTGGCCTGTCCAACATCTCTAGTGCACGGCATTACAATGGCCCCATGCAGCTTGCCTTCAGGTACCTCTGTGATCATACAAACCATTGCCTACTATGTCACTGGATCTTCTCTTTCAGAGCGCATGGGCCGAATCTGTGATGAAATTTTGGACGTTCCTGCTTGCTACAGTTTTCCCCTAAGATGAGGAACAGCTGGGGAGCCAGGTCCTCTCACGGACACCTCAGGAAGCTCTAGCCCTCAAGTAGTACTTTGGAGGAGGATGAGCAACAAGCTGCTTGAAACCTGCATTGAGGGAGACAGTTTCACACTGCTGGGAAGCAAGAAGTTGTTTTTAACCTGTATTCCCTCAACTTACCTATAACTAATCCATTGCCTCTCTGAGGCTTATAGTCCTTTCTCCACCTTTGCATTTGAGGCCCAGGCGAGGGGCTGGTTTTAAACTGCATTGTCATTTTGGTGGGCTGCCAGCACTTCTTGGAGCACACAAGGCAACAAAGTGAGGTGACAATTTTTTACTATTTGATATTTCAAAACAAGCTGGAATTCATTCTATGGAATGGAAGAAAAAACAACAACAAAAAGGGGCATTTCCTTAACCAAAGGGCATCCTTCATGCTGCATATCAATGATCCACCGCAAACACGAGAAAGACAGGAACTTCTCAAAGGAAAGGCTGCAAAACATCTTTTGTCATGGAAAGCCTTAAGAAGCTTAAAAGTAGGCACTGCTAGCATCTCCCCCTATAAAACGTGAAAGATAAATCAGTTAATCTGGGAAAAAAATATACAAACCCAACAAAGAAAGGAAAAGCTTCTGAACAAATCTATTAAAACTAGGAGCAACTGATCTCATGCGGGCACTGCTCCCGATTAGAACTGGAAAGCCGAGTTTACTACAGCATTGTTGTTTTGCTGTTGTGATTTTGAAGCGGTGCGAAGGGCAGAGAGATAGAGGCTGGGTTTTAATAGGAATTACATCTAAACTCTGCTCATCACTAAAGGCAGAATGTAATCACTTAGTACAACTAAGGACAACGGAGGAAGATGGTGAAAAAATTCTAGAAGTCAAAGTGTTGTTGAAGTGACAGCTATATTGCCATGAGAACAAAGCTGCAGGAACAAATCTCTGCCATAGCTAGATCCTGACACATTAGGGACCTTGAAAAAACCAAGAGGTAGATTTAAAAGCTTCAATCATTCAGTCCTCCCATGCATTTATAAAGTGCAAAAACAAGGCAGAATATGTATCACAGATTCACAAGCCTAAGCATAAACCTGCTTATTGTAACTATGTACCATTTCTCATCCTAGTTAGGCTGAACAGAAGTTCTCTTACCTAATTGAGGGGGAGAAGCCTATTATCCCAAAGCACTGAAAAACAAAGTAATTCCCCTAGGCCTGAATGAGCCAGATCAAAGTGGTGGCCAGAGATGGAGGCCAGCCAGCCAGCCCAAATTTTGTAGCTAGTTGACAAGTACCTTGAAATTTGGGACTGGAAATCAAGTACATGTCAAGCACAGATCCTGCGGCTGACAAGTATATCCACAGCAAAATGAAAGCACATGGGTAGACAAATGCATGTATGTATCCAGATAACTATATGAAGGAAACCTTGATAAGAAGTGCTTCACTTTTTCAAATACCTTGAGTAGACTTACAGATTAATCAATATAATTTCAAAACCCAGAAACATATTGAATGAAATGAAATTATTTGCAAGCAGTAATTAAGCTGATGACTCACATAACATATCCAACAAATCCATTTTATTCCATGACAGGATGGGTCTTACAGAGAATGAAAAAGCAGTGGCTCTACTAAGTCTTGACTTTAGGAAGGGGTTTGATACTGCTTCACAAAGTTCTCATAAATAAGAAAATCAACTAAGGTTTAGGTGAAACTATTCAGTTTGGTTCGTGACTATTTGAAAAATCACACAAGCAGTGGTTCACTGCCAAATAGGGAAGCTAAATTAAGTGCAGGAACTTGTTTTCATTGTGAGACTTTTCAATATTTTCATTAACAAAGGAAAATGCCATGGTGAAAGATAAAACACCAGGTCTGAAGAGAGTACTGAGCTGGGAAGGTACAACAGATCCTTTAGAGAAGAGATTTAGGCCTCAAAACAATCTTGAGAAAGAGGAAAAAATGTCTGAGAAAATGAGGATGCACTTCAACAAGTATGAAATAGCAGACTATGAAATGTGCCAACCACATAAACATATATACGTCCGTGCAGCTGACAAAAGACATAAGACAGGAAACAACTGGAGGGGCAGCGGGTCTTCCAAAAAGGATTTGGGAATCATAATGGATCACAAACTCAACGCAAGACAAGGATATTTTGCTTTTGAGAGAAAGCAAATATCAAAGGGAGATATATAAATGGGAGTGCTGCTCATAAGACAGCTGAAGTAAACCTTCTATTTCACTAAGAAGTAGTAAAGCTCCTGCAGCTGGAGTCCTGCAGCCGGGTTTCAGCGCAGTATCTAATGCAAGAATAACGCAGGCCAACTGGAAGGAGTTCAGATGAAAAGAATTATCACCAGAGGTCTCGAAACCTATCTGCAGAGGAAAGTCAGGGAGAAGCAGAGTTGTTTAGTCTAAAAATAAAGATGTCTGAAGGGAGACACGATAACAATCTTCAAATATAGAAAAAGGCTGCTAGAAAGAGAAAGGAAATAAGCCCTTTTCCATGTTTGCTGAGGGTAGGATGTGTAGAAGTAGGCTGAAACAGCAGCAAGGGAGACTGAAGTTAGACTTTAGGAAGCGCTGTCTAATGGTAAGGATAGTTAAACTCTGGAAGAGTCGGCCTGCAGAGATCCTAGGATCATCATTATTTAAGCCTTTTAAGAAGAGCTATATAGGCATTTGTCTGAAATATATCGGTTGTATCTGTATTGTCTTGGGGCAGGCGGATAGACTGAATGACCTCTTCTTTACAGCCTTCTTTTCTTTCAACTGTCGCTATAACTATGAAAAATAAGTGTGATTGGAATATTAACACATTTGAGTTTCTGACAGACCAGCTCTCTCTTTGAAAATGTATGAGCACTCACACTAGACCAGTGCTTGGTGTCCTCACAGCAGCACCTCTGAGCTTTGGTACATGGACCAAGGCAGCAGAGGGGAGTGCAGCAGAACTCACAGGCAGACCTGAGTACAGTTTGCAACAATAATTGGCTTCTATTCTGGAATAAAGAGGAGACGATGTGACAAACTCAAATCTCTCTTCCTCCCCAAGAAGCAGGTATGCGGCGTTTGCCCTCCACCGTCCCAGCCCAGAACCAGAGAGACCATGGAAGGGGTGGGAGCTGGCCTCTGTGCCTCACTGCCCAAGAAATATTTCCATCCTTCAGTTTAGCACAGTAGTTTTGAAAACAAGACTTCCTCTGTCGGTAAATGTGCAAGCAAGAAGACTTGGTCCATTTTCCACTAGGTATTTACCCAGAAGACTATAAAAGCTCTGCATTCATTTTGGACCAGTATTTTGTTCTCCTGTGGGAGTGCAGTAAAACACCAGCTGCTGTTAATGTACCTTGGTGAATAATCACACTCAGCTAATTTTCAGCTATGAATGATTAAGCGCTTCATACAGTATGTGAACATAAAGAGCCATTTCCTCACACTTAAAATATATTTGATTTGAGAACCCAGTGGAGCAAACCCACCCCATGCCAGTATAAGGACAAGTTGCAGAATTAGGCAATTACTCTTACGCATCCACGATCTAGCGCGACATACAAATTCTGCAGGAAAGCTGCGACACTCCTGCACAAACCGATATTCCTGCAACACTATTCAAAAGCAGACTGCAGGCACTGCATGCTTTTACCTTTGAGTTGCCATGCATATATTATACTTCAGAGCTTCCAGAAATACCTCTAGAAAATTTGAGCAGAGTTTACAAAGAGGAAACAGTCTGAATTTGTCAGGTATCTTGAGATCCAATTTTGTCAGCCTTACTTGTTACCAGTAATTGCTCCTGCAAACTGTCCTCTGGAAGTCAGTTTGATGGGGGGGGAACCATTCCATGATCTGACACAGAAATTGCCAAGTCATACTATTAGCCTACATGAAATGAAGACAACTGCTGTTGCTTTAGCACAGGCCTGGGTTTGGGGTTTCAGCCTTGAGTTAACCAAAACCACACACTTATGAAGCATTATTATGAAAAAGACATTTAAAATTCTCCTGAATCTAGGAAAGTCAAATGCCCCAACTGTCTAGAGAGAGCTCAGCTCTGTACTCCTTCATTTGCTCTTGCTTCCTATGTGCATACATGGTACTAAACAGGACTGAGGATTGTGGGCTTGGCCACTAACAGCATGCTTCCACCAAGCGTGGTTCTGTATTGCTCTCCACTACAAAAAAGAAAGAAAGATGTTGTATTGTTTTACTGCCAATAGGAATTTTGGAGGTCACATCCCTTGGAAGAGCCCTTGTAGTTATGCACGGTAGGTGGTCATCCTTTCATGAGTGGTTTTTGTTATGTTCCATCCCCAAGAAGCTCCTTTGTATGACACACGCAACACAGCTACAACAAGCATGGGCTGTCAGGAAATAGCCATTCTGATTCTGCACCACCAAACAGAGGTCTGTACATATGGTAATAACAATTTACTTTTTATAGAATAATAATAGGCTTGGGTAACTCCTGTGCCAACAGATCAGCGGCTACTGTTTCCACTTGGAGGTTATGAAAGATTCTGCCCTCACCCCTTTCCAATGGCCTCTTGTTCCAGAACAGCTGAGCGTTATTTTTAAGCCATAAAATTGTAGGAGAGTGGCCGGGCAGCTATTATTAACAATCACACAGAATTCTGCATAATGTGTATCTCAGTCCACTTTATATTCTACCACTTAGACAGTGGAGAAAGCGCAGACTGAAATAATTTACAGTCAAGTGACATTTTGCATATATAAAAGATACATCTATTTGAACAAGATGGGTTCAAATCTGTGGTCTCTGTTCAAAGAAAACTTCAATATAACCCAATGAGAACAATGTCTGTGAAAATAGGCCCTGCCTGGCTCCCTTCAGAACATACATTGGAGAGATGCTGGAGCTGCATGAGGCAGCCCCATCTGCTCCCCATATAACAACCAGTGCAATTAAGAAAAGGCAAGGGGTGAGTTGTAGGCAACCATCTTATGAGAGGTACAGAGGCACTCATGCACCGACCTGACACACTCGTTACAGAGGTATGCTGCTTTCAGGGATGTCACCAAGAGACTTCTAAGCCTCGTATAGTCCACTGACAATTATCCACTGCTCTTGTTTCACGTGGGCACCAGTGATACAGCCAGTCTGAGGAGCGTGATAAAAGACTACAGAGCCCTGGGAGAGTCAGTAAGGGACACTGGAGTGCAGGCAGTTTTTTCATCAGTCCTCCTGGTCAAAGGGAAGGGGTTTGAAAGGGCCAGCTGAATTTGGCAAATCAACAAATGGTTACAGGACTGGTGCCACAGCTAGGGGTGTGGCTACTTAGACAATGGGACTCGTTTTGAGAAACCTGGTCTACTGGTATCCATCTGTCAGAGAAGAGGAAGAGCATCTTTGGTCATAGGCTTGCCAAGCTGATGAAGAGGGCTCTAAACTACAGTTGCTGGGGGAGGGGAGCCTCAATCCATCTCGCTCCTACCAGTTCAATGTCTGCACCAGCAATAAACGCCCAGAGCCGGGAAAAGGACCACAGGTCAGCTGGAGAGCACCTGAAGTGCAGCACAGAGGAATTCCAGCCACTCCAGCCATAAGTTAGCTTCATCAGGGATCAAACTGAAATGCCTCAATGCAAACACATGTAGCACGGGGAATAAACAAGAGGAGTTAAGAGACAAGAAGCGGGTGTCACCCTCTGTGTCAATGACCAGGCAGAGTACATGGAGCTCTGCCTAGGGGGGGATGAGAAGCTCAACATGACCCGGCAATGTGCACTCACAGCTCAGAAAGCCAACTGTATCCCAAGCTGCATCAAAAGCAGCGTGAACAGCAGGTTGAGGGAGGTGATTCCCTCTACTCTGCTCTCATGAGACCCCACCTGGAGTACTGCATCCAGCTCTGGGGTCCCCAGTACAAGACAGACATGGAACTGTTGGAGTGAGTCCAGAGGAGGGCCATGAAGATGAGCAGAGAGCTGGAGCACCTCTCCTATGAAGTCAGGCTGAGAGAGTTGGGGTTGTTCAGCCTGGAGAAGAGAAGGCTTCATGTAGACCTTACAGCAGCCTTCCAGTACCTAAAGGAGGCCTACAAGAAAGCTGGAGGGAGGCTGTTTAGAAGGCCAGGTAGTGATAGGACAAGGGGTAATGGCTTTAAACTAAAAGAGGGTAGATTTAGATCAGATATAAGGAAAAAATTCTTCTCTATGAGGGTGGTGAGGACACTGGAACAGGTTGCCCAGAGTAGCTGTGGATGCTCCATCCTCTGGAAGTGTTCAAGGCCACAGAGTCAGAACTAGATGATCTTTAAGGTCCCTTCCAACCCAAACCATTCTGTGATTCTATAAGATCAAGTTTATTCTTTCAAAAATTCCTTAGTGTGCAGCTCAGGACTGGCTCCTTCATCTTCAGGTTCCTTATTACCCTGATGGTCCAACCACAGTTACTACTCCAGCTGTCCTTTTCCTAAATATAATGAGTTTTTCTGCCTTTTTCTAGTTGATTCTCTACCTGCCCCCGTTCACTTTCAACCTCTTTCCTGACAATGGCATCTTCCTCCCCTTGTTCACCTTTTTTATGATACAGGACTTGATAATGAGTAAGGACAGGAAATTACAACAACGGCTAAAGAAATAAACTGGCAAAGAGAACAATTTGGGTCCCTTTGGGAGGAGCAACAGAAACTCCTATTCAGATTTTATGGGAATTTTTTCTTTTTTCCTTTACAGATTTGAGAGAACACCACCAAAATTGAATCTTTTCCTCCCTTCTTTCAGGTCCGCCAGGAAATTAGCCAAACAGCTAATTGCCCACCCCGCAACCCTCCCCCAGCATGCCGTATGAATGTCTCCGATTGCTACAGTTTGTTAATTGCCACACAGAAGTTATCGCATTAATGCAACTTGGATGCCAAGAATAGTTTAAACGAAGTTAAATGAGTAAAGCATGCCTAGTAGTTTCCATTGTTCAGCCTCATAGACAGGCAGTGAGTTGTATAATTGGGCATTCTGACACTTCCAACTTATTTGGTTCATTACACTGTGTTGCTTGCACTCAAATAAACATCTGCAAAAATTGTGAACGAACAGATCTAGGAATTCTTCCTGGGGAAACACCTGCTTTTTACTCAGATTCAGATTGATTATGCACCAGGAACTTGTAGGATTAGGGGGTTATTTTGTTTTAGGGTGAGGGGGTTTCCTCCCAAATGAAGCATGTCATGCAAGAGCAACGCAGGCCATTGAAGTCAAAGCTCTGAGTATCGCGCAATGGGCATCATATTAAAAGCAGAGTCCTGTAAGATCCCAAATTTCTCCTAACATCACATCCCATTACTATTATATAGGTGTCCTTTACCCAACGGGGACATACAGCACTTTGCAAAGTCAGCCTCCCACAGCCAGATTATTGCAGTTCCTGGACTTCCACCACTCCCATGGGTGCCAAGAGGTATCCCGCACATAGAGACAAGCATTCATCCTCTGCCAAATAAAATGTTCTTCAGTGGATATAATTCACTGTTAGCTTTGCCTAGCTTTTTATTGGTACAGCTCCCCTGACTTCCACAAATTTTCCCAGCACAGAACCACTCTGACAGCAATAGTTGCAGCATTGTCAAATCAGGCACCGCTCACTGTTGTGGCCTAATGTGATGCTGGAACCCAACGATGACTCTCTCGGCATCTTCATGCTGGCATTACAGGACGTGCCAAAACAGATCAAGTCCACTTGTACATCTAGTTCAGTAACCTGCCTCCAGCAGTACCTTTGCGCTTCAGGGGGAGACAAACCTTTTGTACTGTGTATAATGAGAGGAGAATTTCCCCTCTCTAGCAAGTCATACAGCAATTTGTGGATACCCTGACGGATGAGAATTGATTAGCAAGACTTAAAAGGTCAGAGGTATGCACAAACCTCATATGAGATATAAAGGACAGTTTATCCTCTGTATCACAGGAAGCATATAGTGAAATTGTCATTGTCACTGATATAATATGTAACATATTGCAACAGCAGGTTGCATTCTAACACAGACTTTATCATTAAAAATCCCACTACAGCTGTGTTATTCTTTTAAGCAGACATTTTCAACCTCCCCTAGTTAGATGGTTATTTTTTGAAGGCTGGTGAATCTCATTTATTTGCTAAAATAAATTCACAAAGCTTCACCTCCTTGAGAGGTGTCAACCAGCTGGCTGACCAAACTCCCTCAAAGTCCTAGCACTGGACTGATTAATTTTATTTCTACATAATCTTACTGAACTTTTCTCCTCTTGAGAATTACTATTTTCCAGAAACAAAAATATCAAGATTTTCTGCAGAAACACTCTCATTCTCCAAAATTTCTTTAAGAACAAGATCGAGCAGACACTGTATTAAATACTGAAACAAAACTGCCATGTAGCAGTTGACACCCCAAAAGCCCAAGATGTTTCCAGTTTGGAATGAAATAATTTAGGTGTTAACATTTCTACAAAAAGGGCATTCCGTGTTCAAACTGGTTCTTTTCTAACATTATGAACTTGTGAATCTATGGTGGGGTTTTTTGGGGTTTGGGGTTTGGTTTTTTTTTGCTTGGTTTGTTTTTTTAACTCCAGCAAGTCTCACAGCATTTGACATAAACACTATATAAGCAGGTAACTATATAAAATCATGAACCTAAAGGTTTGAAATCCATATGGTAAGAAAGAAGAACAGAAAAGTTAATGCTCTACAGTTTCTAGGAGATTTGGTTCAATCTCGCCTCTTGGGAGCTGGAACTGTTTGCTTGAATGTGAACACGAGCAAAATACTGAGCAAGGAAATGAGGAAACAAGCGGACAGCATGCTGTAGCACCTACAAGTTTTGCACCATATAAGTATTTCTATACAACTGCAGGTGCACAGCACAAGATTTTTGTGATGAACACAAACAGCAATGGAGGGAACTGGTGGAGCAAACACTCGCTCACCTAGGATTCAAAGTAGTTCTTGCTTGTTTTGTCTCTTCATATATATATATGCATACACACATAAACACACTCTAAATAGCATTTACACTCATTTTGTAATATTACTTTAACATTTCAGAATTGGGATACTAAGCACCAGGTGTTGGAAAGTTCCATGAAGTGATGCCAGCGCAGTCAGTGGGATTATGCCAGTAATATAACACTTACAGAATCAGGCCCTAAGGTCATAACAGTTCATCTCTCATAGCAAGCAATTCGAGCAGAATCCCTGGGAATGCTGTAAAAGCAGATGATTACATAATTTTACACTTTTATTTAATAATTTTGTTAGTTGTTTCATTCTTGGACCCTTCCTCCCATATTTCACAACTGTTACAAATATGCCATTAATATACTTAAAACAATTCAGTTTCTCAGGTTGCAGCCCCTGCACGAATCATCATTTCCACAAGAAGGGAAGGAACAGCTACACCAACCCAGGACAGTGCAGAACTCTTAGAAACCTCCATACATAATTCAGACATGTTCCCATCATTTTTTTCTTTAGTTGCATCCTTTTTATTTCCCCCCCTGGCCAGGAAAAGTCCGTAACTGTGGCACAATGAAGCCTCACAGCCTGGTAACAGGACCCATCATTTATTTATATGTAGAAGGACGATGCACATCATATGACTTTCTACTGCTTTATTCAAGTCCATATTACAGAATTTTCTGAGATATCCTGAGGTTTATATTTAGTTACATACACTGAACGCTACCCTAAGTGTGTGACTTGCATAACTGAAGTAAAAAATGGAATTTCATTTGGATCCATCCTCATTTGAATAGATACATCCCTTCATTTAAAAAGAAACCTTTGGCTGATAACACAACCTTGAAGAAGTCAAGAACAAAATATGATTTGAGCTGACCCTGAGACAGGGAACAAGACCCACTATGCTCTCATCATCGTTTCAAGCCAGGACTCATTTTGTAGGTTTTGAAGAGCTACTATTGAAAGAGAGGAAATCAATTTAAGTTTTGTATGTGCACATAGCACAGACCTAGGTTAAAAAAAACAAAACAAGCAAAAAAACCATCCCCTCACTCCGTAGTATTTTTAAAGCATTTCAGAAATATGCCCCCCCAGTCAAATTTTCATACATTCTTGAACCTTAAAAGTTCTCATTGGGTGAAGTTTTCCCATCAGAACACCGTAGTTGTAAATATAGGAAGTATTAGAGCAAGATTCATCAATATTTTGGACTCAACATAAGTAAAAAACACTTGAAATTATTTTAGTTATGATATATTTATGTACTTAATTCAAAACCAACTAAATTGAAAAAGTGTTGTTAAAGTGACTAGAAGTTTAGGGTATCCTGTTTATAATGTCTTTACAGAGCTCCTTTGCAAAAATCAAGATATCTTCCCCAAACTGAAACTTCTTCAAGCATCTTGCATTTGGCACTCAAAAATAAGGCCCCTCAGTTATATTTCTGAAGGTCTAAAACAGCCAATAAAGCATGTAAGCATGCTGGAAAGAAAGTAAACAAACTGGGGGGAAAAAATAAAGACCTGAAGAGAAGAAGCATATGTGGGAAGCGTAGGGAAGAAGTAAGTAGGGTGGGGAAAATGGATAATAAATCACAGCCCTGCTCAACCAGCAAAGATTTTAGCTGAAAAAAAAAGTCAGGCTAAATGCTATGATTGAAATGAGATTCTGAGCACCAGAAAGTTTAATGAAGTTACAAAACTAGGCCAAAGTTACAATTTATTTCATTTTTAAACACATGATGCAGTTCCCATCAATGACAATTAGAACTTTGCCAGTAAAACCAAGTAAGGGCTCAGACGCTGCTTTTGCTAATTCTCAGTTCCTAGTACATGGGCATGAAGTGTCTGCAGTGAGTAAGCAAGCTTGGAGCCTGGCATAGCCACCCAGTAAGATACTGAGCCTGTGCCTGGGTTACGGACTGCATTTCAACCTCAGTACATGGGTTGGAAGGGGAAAAGAAAAAAAAAAGAGAGAAAGAGAGAGACCCACTGTCACCAAGCAATATTATATTGTCATATGAATTTCACAACATGCGCACATATATATATGTACATACCATTACAGACATGCACAGACATATATGTGTTATTCAACTAGAAGCAAATCAACATCAGCTAAATAAAAATACACACAGATTTCAAAGAAAAACCTCACAAGGTACAAAGTGCTTGCCTGCCTGTGGCATCAGTTTAAGAATAAATATGATAATAAAAATAATCATGAAATGGCATATGGTACATTTTTGTACACATATTATTCACTCATTTTTTATTGTATTTGACTTGACACTGACAATATATCTTACTCATTAGGGGAGCTTATATTTCAGTCTCAGCTGTATGTTAAAAATCTCCCACTGTTATGTGGCAAGAATACATAAAAAACAAATAGCAAAAGCACGCTCGCCTGGAAAGACTTAATATTTCTCAAAATGTTCAGAAATGATTCTTCCCATTAAAAATCCAAAGTCAAAAGGGGAAAATACAATTGTTACCCTTGATTTTTCCCTGGTGTTTCATTTATTACATCAAGAGTTCCTTGATTGGATTCAAATGCAAAGCTGCTCCCATGGCTTCAAAGTCAGACTAAATTGAAAAATGAGCTTCAACAACATTGATACTGAAATAATATCCCAGAATATTCTCTTAATGGCTTTACCCTTATTAAGCAAAAACACAACAAAACTTTGGGGGTCCCTTTTAAATGAAATAACAGAACGATAATAAAAAAACAACAAAAAGAACCACGTACTAAAGAAAACTTTGTCCCCTTTTTAAACCCCCACTGGAAATACTCCCGAGTTTCAGCTTTCCTGTGACTCTGAAGAAGCGCACACAGTCCGATCCACGGGCACGGACATCCAAACGATTTGCTAAAGGGAAGGCTGCCACTGCGGGCAGCGCTTTGAGCAAACTGTTGAGTGTAAAACCAGACCAGAGCTGGGGAACCCCAGGAAGCACCATGTCTCGGATGGAGCATTTAGACACAATTTGCCCCAGATTTCTCTCTGGATATATCCAACCATCTGGAGAAAAACAGGTTGGAAAGGAGGTCCACAAATTGCTGCTAAACAAAAGCTCTAAGTTCTCAAGAATCATTTAAATAATCTACACTTACAGTTGGCCTAAAGTATTTATTAGTACCTCCTCTCTATTTCCAGTTACCTTCTGGAATTTTAGACAGCTGCCATTTCATATCATTTCTGTAGACCAGAAGAGATTTAATATTTTTGGGGAGGTGAGGAAATGGCCCAGGATGTCCTTTCTAAATAACACCAGATCATGTCGCTGCTCCAACTCCAGCCTTTTGGGACTCCATATAGGTTGAAAACACATTAATTCCAACCTTTCCTTCCTCTTGGCAAAGAAACAACACAAGGAAGGAGCAATGACACCTCCACTGCTAGCAAAGCACGTATTACCTTCCCATGAGGTCACCCCTCGCCCCCCTCCCAGGTGAGCTTCCTTCTGGCACAGCTTTCTTCACAGCAATGTCAAGGTTCAGCACTTTCTTTTTGACTGGCCTAACTCAAGCAAAAGCAGGATGCTTGTGAAAAGTAAATGTAGGGAAAATGCTATGTTTTTCTCAACCAGATCCCATCTCTGGGCAAGCAAGTGGAGAACACGGGGAGATTCAGCTGGAGCAGCAACATCACCCTGATCAGCCGGAATGAGTATGCCATCCTCTTACTGGCAGGGGATAAAGACGGCAAACAGTCACAAACATACTAAACTGGGATCACGTCACTGAAGTGAATCAGCTGGACAAAACCTTTTACAGCCACATGAACACATCGGGACAATGAAGAGGCTCATGGCTCATCCGTATTGCTAATTCACTAGCTGTCAAGATGTCACTCATGGAGACCGTACCGCAGAGGGACAGAGGCACAGGACGGTGTAATGCTTCCTGAACTACAGCAGGAGTCCAGCCAGATGGAGATTTTCTACAAAAAGCATGTACTGCTCAGAAGAGGAGCAGCCAGAATAGCTTATTTTACTTATTGTTCAATAAGAAATGAATGTTCTCTTTGTTAAAGAAAACAATTATAAGGGTTTTCCCCGGGTATAAGGATATGAAGTGGGTAAAGTTAAGCTAAGTCTAAGCTCTGAACTTAAACTGTGATATTTCTACATCAAATAACCCTTGGAATGATGGGATTTTCTAGATGGTATATCAAAGTCTCACCTAAATCAGTGTGATTAAAAATGTTTTTCAGTTTTCATTTTTGCCCCTCCAGGATAACAGGCCCAGACAATCACAATTGAGATATTTCAACTTCAACAATACTGTGATGCAGCATTGCTGATTAGTTTCCACCCATAGAAATAATATTTTCAAAAGCAATAGAGAATCTTCACCAGAAGGAGAATGCCAGGGTTAACAGACACCAAGTTTAGGTGTGCATCCATCGTCACCCACGTGGTCCAGCACTAAAGGATGCTGCAGTCTCTGGCCACTGAGATGCATGAGGGGACAGCATCTCCAAGCCAGATATGACTTTCATTACATTTATGAATTATGCCTGACATTTAATATTTGAATGTAATATTTTTTGTTTTAATAAAGAATCACTGGATCATCAGAATAATGGATAGCACTGGTGCAAATATAATGAAAATGCCAAGCTTTAAATAGCTTGTTTAATTATTAAAAATGTTACCGGAAAAAACTAACTTTGCATTGCTGTCAAGATCAAATGAACATGAATTTCAATCAAAAGAGAGGCTATTGTACAATATATTAAAACATGAGGGTCTGCCTGCAGTAATTATTGTGCACAGCACACAAAGGGGAAAAAAGGCAACACTATCAATCACAGTCTGTCCACACTCAGTCAATAAGAGCCCCTCCCCTGCTTTGTTGCACGGTTTTTCCTTTGTTAGCCATATTATACAATACATGGGCTTTCAAGAGCTTGGCCTTGGCTGTGCATTAAGGGAGGCTCTTGAGATCCTTCTTGAAAGAAATTAATTATCTTTTCTTGTTTGAGAAAATTGCAATAAACTATACAGCATCTTCTTTTTATTTATTTATTGCTTTCTATTGCTAAATCATCAGTCATCTGCTACTTACCACATTATCCTTTCTGTATGATCATGGCAACATGCTACACAGAACACAACTTCCTCAGATGTTCATCCGCATGACAGTGACAGTACAAGCAGCACTCACTCAGGCTGCTGAAGGAGTTATTTCTCCAGCCAGAAGAAACACAAGGATCGAGATTTCCATTTTGCACCATGGTGGCAGGTTTGCTGACTAAGATGCTCTTAATTTCCATGCTAAGCAACTGCTGGGAAGAATACAGAACACACTATCTTGCAAGAATCCCACCACCGCATCTGTGCATATTAAAAAACTAAAACCGCATATCAAGTCCAGTGGCTCCAGTATTTTCCTTTGTTTTTCAGAGAAGCAGGAGGTAACACTATGCACGTATGAGTATTTAGTTGCATGTCCTTCTTGTCCATTTTTCTGCTTCTATCTCCCAAAATTTTGCTAGTAGGCAATTTCTACGTCAACCAGGATATGTAGTGTGTATCCTTGGCAGGATTCCACTGACACTTCAAAAATATTTCTTCTGCTGCTTTTTAATTTTTTTCTTTTTTTTTTTTTAGTCTGCATTGTTTTCAAAATATCCTTTAATAAAATTGGCTAAGAGACTGAGTTAACTTTTTATTTTTCTATTGTGTTACGGCAAAAGCTCTTTTGCTGTATTGCTCATTTGGGTATCATTAAAGAGAAGTTCTGCATTTTAAAGGGTGAGGTTCAACATTTACAAAGTTATAGCTTTATGGTGACTTAAGTATAAATTCTGAGCTATAGACAGTGCATACGCTGAAAACATTAAAATGCAGATGTACATTTTGCTCTGACTGGCTACAACTCATCCTGTTTCTATACACCTCGCTGCATCTGTGGATCTAGTAGTAAAGGATCCCCTTTCAGAGTGGACTTTTTCTTAGGGAAGACATCTATGGAACTGGTTTATGCTGAAGTCAGTGGGAATTTTGTCCTCAGGCTTCCTACCAAAGTTACAGCAGTCATGAAAGATCTAACACGTCTGTAGGACTTGCTGCCCATTTTACTGAACATAGAGATTTTTGTTTATTTACCCATGTCCGTGAAAATCTTTACGTACTCTAAACTGAAGATTCACAGAGGTGCTTGAAATGAAACAGCAGAAACAAAATGTCCTCGTGCACACGCTTGAGGGAATAGTCACAAATTCCCTAAACAGGTCTTTATCTCAAGAGAGCTATATAGCCATAATAAAAACCATTTTATTGCTACGCTGTCCCACGATAGGGCTGCTGTCCTCTCATGAATATTGGAGATGTCCTGCACTTAGCCATAAATGCCCCCAGCATTACAAACCACTAAGCGCTTGAGTCATTCCAGCAAAACACTTTAAACCCACATAACCTGAAGAGTGTATCTAGCCCTACGTAGACTATTTCCAAGTTCATTTTCAAAACTGCACAAGAGAAGGCTGTATGGTTACACCCTATACCAATGTTATAGACAAAGGGAACCAAAGAGAAGTAAGGACATGGTCTTTATATCAGTCCAGTGGATAAAGCCTGTAAGCTGAAACCGAAGCTGCAGACTGGCTATATTTTTTTCCCTAACTTATGGGACAAAGTTCATCTCCTCCAACTTATGATTTTCCTAGGCAAAGAGTAGCTATTCCTTCCTACCACGCTATCACCATGCTACCTTATCTAGGTAGCCACAAAAATTACAGCCAAAATACGTGAAATGGATTAAAGAATGGCTGAAATGCATTTAATGAAAAGCTTCGCATTGAGAAACTTGCATAAAAGCCTTAGTTTTCTATCTCTTCCTGCTGTTCATACCCCATGCTCAACACAAAAAGCTGGAGAGAGCAGGATCACTTGGCAGAACCCTCACAGAAGCAAGAGGCAGATTTTATAGCACAGCACCACATTTGTGCAGCTAAACTACTTCTACCCCACAACTGGTTTGTGGGTGGCTAGCGAGGGACCTAACAAGCTCAGCCTCGTCCACTTATAACCGCATGGACTCGCGCTTTTTTAAATACCTGCATTGGCCCTATACCTGCTCAGCCCTGAGCATGGGTTTCCATTGTGAACTACAGTCGTGTTAGGACTAACAGCATTGGAGATACAGAAAAGTAATTGCAGTGCTGCTTCATGCCGGGTATTAAATTAATGATTACTGAAAAAATACACACACACCCATCCCATAGGTTTTGTGGACACAACTTCTATGCATCAAACAAGTGTAAATGAAGCATGCAAACTTGGCCATGGCATCTGCTGAAGCATCAGGGTCTCTCTGCTCTAGTTACAACCCATAGTAAATTGGTTCTGTGAATTTTTTAAACATTATTTCCAAGTTTCATGGATCTTAGTGCAAACATTTTAACTGATAATAGCACAGAGAAATTGTTTGAGAGAAGTCACATCTTTTAGCTTCCTTAAGACTGCATTGTCCCAAGTGCATTCGTTGAGAGGACAAGAGCAGAACACTGAATTTATTAAACGCATTGGGCTAAAAGCAGTAACTGGCTTCACCCAATATTCTGCAGACCTTGTTGCATTATGCTGTATTAACTTTTCATGGCTTCACGCAGTGTACATTTTTTGACATTGCTTTCTCCTTGTCCCCATGAGAGCAGTCTGTCTATTCATTCATCTTTGTTTACATTCTTTCAATAAATTATACGGATAACTCTCTATTTTGCCAATTCTTCACTACTGGCATTTTTAGTTTTGCATTTACATAAGACATTCTAAGCTTATGAATTGAATTGGAGGCGATAAAGTTAAAACTAACAATGCTATAAAAATGAATTTGCTTTAATACTGCAAACATGCTCACAGCAAAACATTAGTTGCAGCAAGCTTTTCCTCATTTTCTCCTGTTTCCCCTTCTCACACAGCATTTGCCTCAAGCCACAGAGAAGGGACCTCACCCAAGCCCTTCATTAGCAGAGTCTATTATAGCATACAGAGGAACATCTCTGTTCATAAATTTAGTTCTGGGGCAATCCAGCAAGCCCATCCACAGCCGTAAGATGCTGACCCAGCAGCATCACTGCCATTTAGTGTGGCACAGTTTGGGGGTAAAGGAGCTTTCATTAAGTGGAATACAACTGGAAATGCATGAAGCTGCTACTCAGAAATTTCCCAGTAACGTCCCTACAGCTGGTCAGAAGAGCAAGAGACTTATAGGTATGTTTTTGGACAAATGTAAAATAAATCAAGATTTTGCAACTGGAGAAAGAAAGGGAAATATTTCCACCAGAAGAGCTGCTAACACCCATACCAAAATAAAGAAAATGAAAACTAGACGGGGCTGCCAGTCTGCTCCATAATTCAATCTTTACAGCATCTCTCTGGAAGGCTGGCTGCCAGTCAGTAACTGTATTTTCACATAAACGACACAGACATCAGTTAAACCTTCTAGAAAAGAACAGACTTCTGCTCAAGAGCACGTCTCATGCTAAGCCACCCAAAAAAAGAAAGGCGAGGGGCTGCTGAGCTCCATTTAACTCACACTACCTGCAGACACGGCCCACACCACGGCTGCGTGATACAGCCCCGGGGAGGAGTGAGAGGCAAAGCAGCGGCTCTTAAACCAGAGAACTTGGACGCAAAGATGCGAGTCTATGCTAGCTGAGGAAGTTCAGCCACTTGCAGACCAAAGGCTTTCAAGATTCTGGGCCAGACACATATATTTGAAACTGCAATGCATGTAGTTAATGCTATATAATAAAAAGTATTATGTAATAATGGATTAAAACACTACTTAAAAATGTTTTGGCTAGATGTTAAAACCTTGCTAAAATTCTAATGTCATCTGAGAAACCAAATTCAAGACAACAAGAAATTCAGTGGGATTTAATCATGCGTACAGGGAGAAAATTTGTGAAAATAACCTGACCAAAGAAATGAGAGCCTAATGGCAGTTCTGATGATCCAATCCTCTGAAAGACTGCCTAACAATTTCATGTCATTGATATGAAACCACTTTCTAGCTTAAACAATCAAAGCTAATTTGAGCGTTTAATATATGAGTTATTAATTACAATTAGAAACACTTGTCACATTCCAGACAGAAGATTAAGATTATTTCCTTGACTTACATGGTACATTATCCTGATATTATCTAAACCCACAGCATAAAACAAAAAACAGCAAGAAAAGATCATTCCCAAGAGGACAACAACAAAACAACCTGTTAGACTTAGTTGAAAGGGTATTTTTAGCCAAAATAAAGATAATGGATTAGTTTTCTCCTGTGATTTGCATTTAATTTTTAGCTGGCATAGCTTGCTAATGAGTACAACTTCCAGATTATAAAGGACTGTTGTAACACAACTCAGGGAAGAAGACAGGGAGCAACAGTTATACGGGTTGTTGATAAATCCAACATTTTCCAAAATAACATTTCCATGGGAAAGCTCTTTGTTAAAAATGGCATTTATGAAAACACAAATTTTTTCAGGAAAAACAAAACATTCCTGTAAAGCTGAACCACCCTGACCTTTTCAGAATGCGATTTGTAGCTTTTGTGTTGTCTTATATGAAAAAAAAAAATAGACATTCAAACCCAAATGGTTTACTTTTTTCTGAAGGGTGGAGAAAAAGATGTAGATCTTGCATATGAGATTTTGAAGTTTTGTTTTCAGTCTGCTTAGAAGATGATTTCTTCATCCCAAAACTTTGTATGAAATGGAAAAACTCAGCTTCCACCAGCTCTGATGTTTTCATAACCTCTCCCAGCACTGGAAGGTACGGGTGTGTGCATGCACAATCATGGCAGCCATAACCAGAAATCACAGCTGGGCACCTGCTGTTCATTTTTCAAGGGAATCATAGAATGGTTTGGGTTAGAAGGGACTCTAAACATCAGGGACGACACCCTCCACTAGACCAGGATGCCCAGAGCTCCATCCAACCTGGCTTTAAACACTTGCATGGATGAGGCATCCACAACTACTCCAGGCAACCTGTTCCAGTGCCTCACCACCTTCACACAGAGAAGAATTTCTTCCTAATATTTAATCTAAATCTACCCTCTTTTAGTTTAAAACCATTACTCCTTGTCCTATCACTACTTGCCCTTGTAAACAGTCCCCCTTCCAGCTTTCTTGTAGGCCCCTTAAGGTACTGGAAGGCTGCTATAAGGAGGGAAACAGGAAATATTACAGGGGGTTATGGGGTGATCTAAGTCTTGTACAGTTGCTAAAAGAGCTCACTAGGAAAAACAGAGGAGGCTCAAAAAGTAGGCAGTCCTCTCTCTAACTACTTTTTTGGGGATCAGGAACTATAATGTGGATGGGAAAGGCTGTGCAGATACAGCTCTGTTTTCCACACAGCTGGAGCCTGGTCTATCCTGGTCAGTGCTAGCAGAAAACAGCATGGGCTTGCTTCTGCGGAGGGGTGGCGGGGGCATCACCCCCATGTCACAGTGCCACCACCCAGCAATGCAGGAGTCACAATGCCCCAGGGCAGGATAAAGGCGGCATCCTCCCGTGTCCCACTGCCAGTCTGCCTGGCAGGCAGCTTGAAGACATCCGAGAGGAAGATCCTTAAGGAGCCAGTGGATTTACTTAGAGGGAAGAAGACCGGAGGTTGGATGAGGCTGCTAAGAGGTTCTCTGCTGTAAGGTAACATCAAAGCCATCCAGTGGATGGAAATCCTGTTTCAGCCTTTGGGGAGCAGACACCAGCTCCTCAGGAGATGAGAAGAACCACCAATCGCAGTGGTAAGACCAAGGGAATGCCTTCTTGAGGAGCACCGTAGATCTCTCCATCCTCATCCTCTGTGGAGCCAGGGGCAGCAGCCATAAGAAATGAGATGCACCGATGTTGCAAGGGGTCCCAGTGCTTTAGTGGGACCCTCCGTGTCCTGCCAGGCATGGGAAGGATTCTTGCCCCCAAAGGTCCAGCAGGTCGGGGGCATCTGCCCCCTCTTGAAAGCCCCTGAGATGGCTCCAGGTCAAAGAAGAATAGAGGTTGGGCATCTTCTAGGAGGCAGGACCAGCCTGTGGGATGAGGAGACAGGTCTTGCTCACATGCTCAGGGAACAGCCAATCGCCAGCTTTGGGGTCAGGAAGGAATTTTCCCCTGGGGCAGATTGGCACTGGTCCCCAGGGGTTTTTTGCCTTCCTCTGCAGCATTGAGCATGATCACTTGTCAGGGCTCCTCTAGTCCATTTCAGCTAGGTTACTGCCTGCTGCTCATGCACCATGAAGATGGCCTCTCATGCCCTGCAGCTGGTGGGGAGGAAGGCTTTTTTCCCCACACAGTAGGCTAGCAAGTGTCCCTGGGGTTTTTTGCCTTCCTCTGCAGCATTAAGCACAGCCCCTTTGGGCCATTTTTACTAGGTGCCTGCTGTTTATGCTCCACAAAGGTGTCCCTTCATGCCCCACATCTGGGAGGTGGGGGGAGGAATCTTTCTCTGTCCCCAGGGTGGGCCCAAGGGTGGCCCCCGAGGGGCTGCTTCTTGTCCTCTGTAGCATTGAGCACAGCCCCTTGTCAGAGGTCCTCTAGACTATTTAGGCTAGGTTGGTTCTTACTGCTCTTGCACCTCCAAGACTCAGGCCCTGGCTTTCTCCCACTCTCTTCCCTATTGCAAGTTTGTAGTGGGAGCAAACTTTGCTCTTCCCTTGGCTCCATTTCTCCAGGGATTCCCACTTGTGCAAAACAGCCGGTGCTTGGAAGGGCTCCAGGCTTGCTGCACCATCCCAAGCTGCCACTTTTCAGCTCTCCCTGCATGCAATACAAGCAGGGCAGGCATGAGAGCGCTTTTCATGCATCACTGGCTAAGCAGCACAGTGGAGCAAGTTTTTGAAGGCAGAAAGTATGCTTGTCATCGATACATGTCTAATTTTGAAAATACCCCATGGTACCACACACCACCTCCTCCTCTTCTGTGTGTGGTTGGTCCTGATCCTCATTCTTCATGTTCTCGCTATTTAGGAAACAGGAATGGCTTGGCCTGTATTCCTGCTGCTACTCTTTGTAGCTCTGTGGCTTGCCTTTACCAGACTGCAAAGGACGTTTTTTTCAAGCTAAACTGAAGAACGCATCAGTGTGCTCCTGGCTACACATGCGCATTGTGTTAATGCTTGTGAGCACCGGCTCTGAAACAGATTCAGAAAAATAAAATAAAACCCTGTTTCCACTTGTAATCTTTGTGATATGTGTCCTTGAAAGCATTTTCGGAGCTGAAAAATCCCTGGTATTTCAGGCAAATAACAGTTTCACCGTTATTTGACTCATAGGGAACACCGAATGGAATAAAATAGTTACACTATGTTATGCCTGGAGTTACGCACAACAAGCTATGACCTAGGTATGAGGGGTCCATCCAGGAGAGCAGCTATCTGCAGTGTAGGTCCCAAGCACATCCAGGAGACATGTGCAGAGCCAGAGACACCTACAACATGGCTCAGGCAGGGACTGAAGGTCCCAGGCTGAGCAGAGACACATCCCCTGGGCCCTTGACAGGAGACTGTGTGGGCCCCAAGGGAGGTCAGTCCCAGCCATTGAGGCCTACAAGCACGCGCAGGACCCTGACAGATGCAAACTTGCACTATTTGTGTGCTCTCCTTTAGACGTTTATAGTTGGCCACTTTGGAGACAGAGTATTGGGCTAAATGGACCTTCACTCTGATGGAGTACTGTTGTTCTGAGGCTCTTTTTTTTTATTATGTTTTTCCAAGGGAAACAGCACAGGCATTTCTAAAAATGAGTACAAGGAGGGAGAAAAAATCCTCAGGGAAATGAACAGGTATTGCTCAGATCAGAAAGATTTGCAACTATTTAGTTCAGAAGCACTGAGGGCTTGATCTGCTTGATCTTTGAACCTCACTAGTGTCAGAGATGTATAGTTTTGCCATCCCATGGAAATCCAACTAAACTAGATGAACACAGAAGACTTTCAAAAACTTCACACTTTTTGCAAATTTGTTCAGATAGTCAAATTACCTAGAGACGATCCCATCTCACCCCCATCAGAAGGTACATGCCTCCTTCCCAAAGTGACAGAGCCAGTTCCTAGGCTGGGACATGATTACTCATTCAATCCCTTCTGCTGGGAAGAAATTTCATCAGAGATTTCCCTAACACGTACTGCTAGGGAAACGAGAAGGTAGGAAGAACAGAATAGTTCAGCTGGAAGGGACTGACAGTGATCATCTAGTCCAACTGCCTGACCACTTCAGGGCTTACCAAAAGTTAAAGCATGGTATTTAAGGGCATTGTTCAAATGCCTTTTAAACACCAACAGCTTCGGGGCATTGACCACCTCTTCAGAAAGCCTGTTCTGGGTTTGACCACACTTTCAGTTTCCTCATGTCAAATCTGAACCTTCCCTGACAGATGCAGCTTTGAGTCACTCCCACAGGTCCCAGGGAGAAGAGATCAGCACCTCCCTCTCCACTTCCCCTCCCTCAGGAAGCCACAGAGAGCAGTGAGGTTGCCCCTCAGCCTCCTTCTCTCCAAACTAAAGAAATTCAGTGTCCTCAGAGGACATGCCTTCCAGTCCCTTCCCTGGCTTTGTTGCCCTCCTCTGGATGCATTCAACTACTTTAATATCCTTTTTAAATTGTGAGGCACAATTTACAGGGTTGCATTCCCATAACGTGCTCCTCCACAGTCCAGGAACGCAATTAGTACAGCTACAGCCAATTGTGAATTTCAGGACATGCTATATCAGCATTCATTTGCCTTGTGCGGCCCTTTAGAGAGAGGAAAGCATGGTCTGAAAATGCACTGGATACCTCCCAGTTTGTTTTCAAGTGTAACTCAAAGCATAGGTTTTAGCTCATAAATCGTTTTAAACCCTTGCTACTTAAAGACTATCTTTTTCCTAAAAGCCCTGCAGATGGAGGGCACTCATGGCAAGGGAATGTGTCTCTAGCTTCACTCTGCCTGCTGATCTATCAGATCCATGTTCATACACGTGCAGAGGCCTGTCTCGTCACACTGAGCTTACATCAAAATGTTAAGATCTTTTAAGTGAATAGACATAGTCTGGCAGCTTTGTGTGCTCATTGCACCAGTTTTGCAAACTAATTGCTGCGTGCATGCTAGAAGATATTTTTTAATTAATAAAAGAGACTATGAAAAACAAAGGTTTTTTGTATCTGAATAACATCAGTAATTTTATCACACTAACATTGTCAGGTAGTTTCAGGTGGGCATATAAAAAGCAAAACCTTCAGTCCTTTGCAGCTATCTTACAGGTGCACAGGGACTCAGAGAGAGACAGTTTCCTTTCAGTGTTGGATAGCCACTCTGTACCCACATCAGCATTATCAGCAACAACCTTCCTCTTCACTAAATGTCTGCAGAATTCATTTAAAAACTCAGCAGCCTTTATTCACACTCCAGAAGAACAAAACATAGCCCCACTGATCCACCAGTGTTTTGTCTCTTGCAGCTTTTTCAGTGTCTGGGCTGATTTGGCACTTTCTCCAATTAAATTTCCAAAATGGAAGCTCAGTTAATGCCTAGGCTTTTGGAGTCAGGGATACAGAGGATCCAAGGCCTGCTATACGCCACCTGAAGGAGATATTGGCAGCATACAAAGGGGTTTGAGCTGCTTCGGAGGTCGTTAGTACTGAAGCACAGCTCCTCCTGGCACCCCAACTGCCGGTGCTGCGCTGGGTGTTCAAAGGGAGGGTCCCCTCTACACACCATGCGACTGATGCTACCTGGAGTAAGTGGGTCACGCTGACCACACAGCAGGCTTGAATAGGAAACCCCAGTCACCCAGGAATTCTGGAAGCGATCACAGACTGGCCAGAAGGCAAAGATTTTTGAATATTGCCAGAGGAGATGGCACATGGTGAAGAGGCCCCACCATATAAGCAGCTGTCAGAAAATGAGAAGCTATGCACTCTGTGCACTGATGGGTCCTGCCACGTTGTGTGAAAGCACTGGAAATAGAAGGCTGCTGTATAGAGCCCTATATGATAAGTCACAGAAACTGCTGAAGGAGAAGGTGAATCAAGGCAGTTTGCAGAGGTGAAAGCCATCCAGGGGCTTTAGACATTGCTGATTGAGAAAACTGGCCAGTGCTCTATGTCTATACTGACTCATGGATGGTGGCCAATGCCCTGTGAGGGTGGTTACAGCAGTGGAAGTGGAGCAACTGGCAGCAGAGGCAAACCCATGCGGGCTGCCCCATTGTGGCAAGACGCTGCTGCCTAGCTAGAGAAGCTGGTTGTAAAGGTACATCATGTAGATGCCCACATACCCAGGAGTCAGGCCACTGAAGAACATCAAAACAACCATCAGGTGGATCTGGCTGCTAAGATTGAAATGGCTCAGGTGGATTTGCACTTGCAACATGAGTAAATTATTCATAGCTCAGTGGGCCCATGACACCTCTGGCCATCAAGAAAGAGATGCAACATAGATGGGCAAGTGATTGAAGGGTGGACTTGACCATTGATTCTATTTCACAGGTTATCACAAGAGATAAAGTCCCCCTAATGAAGAATACATGAGGGAAGACAGTCTGGGTTAGCCCTGCTTCAGGCAAAGGCAAACCCATCCATGGGATTGCTTTTGCTCAAGGACGTATGTGCACTTGGTGGGTGATGCAGAAGGATGGGAAAGTCCAGCGTGTACCTCAAAGGGATTTGATTTGGGGTGAGAATAGTCAATTTGAATATACAATGTTAATTGCTAAATAACCTTGCCATTGCATGTCATCACTACTACAAATGCTATATGCTTTATTGATTGTATTGAGTAAGTTCTCAATGGCTGAACTGCAGCACCATGTGAACCCAACCCCTCCCCCAGAAGTAAATATCTTTCTTCAGACAGTGAAAAGCACAAGCTACCAAGCCTCATGAACTACCCTAAGCACACACACCACCAAAGCAGGATTTTCTCACCACCAAAGCAGCTGGCCACAAACCTGCCAGGACCAGGTGGAGGAGGGTCATACTGAGTCTTTGCGCCAATTCTATCCACAGCCCATTGCACATCTCTGAAAGGCTCTTCCAAGCCTCCCACAGCAGCCATACAACTGAGGGCTTTACCCTCATCCTTCTGATCCTCCAACACTGCTGGAGATTCTTGCTCAAGGATTTAGATTATTTTATGGATTATCAAATACACAGATACTAAATAGGACAATGTAAACAGTGCCATTCATCCATCTGTACTACGATGCATGTTTTGCATATATATTTTTATGCAGCAACTACCATTTTCACAACTGAAGAGCCTTAAAGCTACAGTGGTATGCTGTTCCCTGTGTGGAACAGGCAGCCAGCTATTGAGTTCATTTCAGTATTCCCACAGAAGATAAATTGGTGGGACACTGGGATCTTGCTTTGTCCCACCTTCTGGTGTGGTAATAGCAGTTTCATAACTTCATCTGCTTGTCCTCCAGGTCTGCTGTCAAAGAAGGCTACTAGAGGCCAAACTTGCGGGACACTTTTTTTTTTTTTTCAAGCTGCAGGCACTACCACACTCTGGTTCAGATGTTTATATCCCCGTTAAGTTTTTAGCAAGTGTGCTTGAACACTTAATGTGGATATCTAAGCTTATTTTGCCCTCAGCAGGATCTACTGCATGTGCTCCTGAGTCACACTGTGATTCAAGCCAGTGCCCTGTAAAGCAGGGAGGTTTAGCAGACTTACTTCAGAGCTGCACCACCGCTCTGAACAAAAATGCTAACGTAGGTGCAACCTGGGATATGCTCTGCATTCAACTGCGGTTGGAACAAATCTTTTTCCAAGCAGTTCAGACTTAAGACTAATGTCAGAAGGAAAAGTAATTTCCACCAGAAACGCTTCTAGGCCCAGTCCTATGACTGTTCCCATTTACAAAGAAGGTTAAAACTAGCTCTGAAGCAATTAACCTGTGTATCAAGCACCAAATTAGCATGCACTTGATGTCTTCTCAGCTCAGCAGAAAAAAGTACTCCTGGCTGTAGGAGTATAACTGAGCAGCATCCTACCCTCTTTCAGCAGTACAGCCTACCAAGGGGCATCGGTGTGCCAGGATCCCTGCTCCCTTCCTCCAGCTGGCAGGAGGACTGGCAGGACAAGTTACTCGTTTTCCATGTTCAGTTCTGTTCTTTGGAGCACTTTGAGTTACACTAGCCTAAAGAAATAGTCATAAA
The DNA here is from genome assembly GCA_013400195.1 of Aramus guarauna. Taxonomy (NCBI): domain Eukaryota; kingdom Metazoa; phylum Chordata; class Aves; order Gruiformes; family Aramidae; genus Aramus; species Aramus guarauna. The sequence continues at coordinate 134,272 of VXBL01009982.1, forward strand.
AAGATATTACATTCACACATAATGCAATGCCTAGAATGAAATGCCAATTCTTAAGTTTTGTTAATTTACTGTATGGTCATTGACTAAATATTACCATAAACTAAAGAATTATATATGTATAAAGTCTCTTGGGTCTCTTCTCCTATTTTCACTGCTCAGAATTAAAAAGGCAGACATAATTCCAATTTCTTAAATAAAAAAAATAAGTCAGACTAGTTAGGAAAATAAATGTTAATCAAGTGGTTTTCCATCCTCTCATAACAATTTATATACTTTTCATTTTTAAAACAAAAGTTTCAGTGTCTTAATAGTGAAAACTGAGCTCTAACTGCGCTCTTCATTGAAGAATTCTATTTCTTGACTTTGGCTTTATTCTAGTACAGAAAACTCAACTGAAGACAGCATTGGTCCCATTTCTTCCAGAGACTGCTAGTAGACACAGTGCAACGCAATATGCTAATATCCATACCATATACTTGCTCATAGCATGATCTCCAATTAATGGAGCAGCCTATGTTCAACAATGTGGCCATTTTTTTACTAGAGGCTGTGAGGTACAAGGCAGGTGAAATAGTGATGTGAATATTTTCTTTCATCCCCAGCCATACCAAGAGCACGGATTTCATCAGCTGTCTGCTGACAGATGTATCGCCATTTACTCCATGTCCTTGCTTGTGGGTTACTCCTCTGATCTCTAACAGGATCCATCGGGGCTTGCCAAACTTCAGCTGCTTCAGACTCATTCACAATATCTCTCCTCACAGGAGCCTGTAATGCTCATCACAGGAATCCATGTAAAAATTCAGCTACAAGAGCATCATATACTTACTAAAATCTAAGAGGGACAAAATCAGCCCTCAGATGACAGTGGGCAGATCTCAGTTTCAAGAAAAACAGCAGCCACACACTTAAGGGTGAAATATAACCTAGGAATAAATCCCCAGTGATGGGAATAACTGGGAGCAATTTCTAGGCCAAATACCTGCTTTTATCATTTTGTATTTTCATAGGTTTCATATCGAGTTTCTCTCCTTTTATTCAGCAGCAGAAAAATTTATAACAGTGGGAGCATCATTATTTGTTATACTTTCTTAAAGGCTCTGTTTGATTTATGCAGTGAGCAAACCAAAACAAAAAAATCCCTACCTCTAAATTTATGACTTAGTGCTACAGGCTGTCAATTTTTTTTTGCAAAGTGGCTAAGATAATCAACTCTCTTCCAACATTAAGATATTTTAATGCTATTTCCCTTAAGACCTCAGGCTGATGCTGTAGCAAGTTGTCATTCCTATAGTGTACAGTGCCTTCTGGGGTGCACGGGCAACCAAAAAGGCTGATGTTGTTTATGAGTAAGAAAACCTCTTCCCATGGAAGATGCAGAATACCTAACCCAGAACACAGACAGAAATGCCGGGGGCAGAACCCTCTTGTAAATATATCGAGATCAGGATTAAGGCTTATAGGAAATTTCCTATATAAAGTTACCATATAAGACTAGTACGATCACCTGTAGAGATAGAAAGCAGCTATGAGCCAACTGAATTATGCCCTTCTGATGAATATCATCTTCACTGCTGTCATGCCCTTAAGACCCAGTTATCTCAGGCTGGATAATGACCAGTGTCCTGAAGACATGCTCGTTGAGAGTAATCTCAGGTTTAGCCATCAGAACCTTAGCTAGGCTAATAGTTCGGTCCACTGCAAGGCTGATATAATTAGCAGCAAGTCTACTGCTAAGATCGCAAGCGTTACTACTTCTGAGGGAACTTTAAGAGGATACTGGGTTAAAGCTTTTGTCAGTGTACTGTCAGTAAACTTACATTTTAAAAAGCAGGTTGCCATAGATTTTTCAAGAATGAGACTCCTGCATCTCATCACCTAGTATGGCATACTAGTTTTCCACTGAAAAATGGCAAGTTTCTGATTTATTTCACATTAAATTGCTTGTTACATCTCTAATCCTCACCAGTTTTAGTGAAATGTGCAAGAGGATTGCTCTAAACCCTGAAAGCCTAGACCTATGACAAGGTAAATGCATTAACCAAGACAACACATGCTCTTGGCTAACGATTAAGACACCCCATCAGCAACCTAACCCTAACAGCAGGCATCATTTTGCAAAACGTGGTAAGTGGCAGACATAGTGCAAGTTGCAAAAGCAGTCAAATTCTAAGCTCATAAGAAAACAGGTAACCTTGGATGCTCTGAGATTGTGTGCACACTAAATACAGTTTGCAGTGTGATAATGAGTATGTTGGAAGAACCTGAATGAATTATAACACATTTTACTGTGTTAGTAGCCAGATTACTATTAGGCTATTAAATTTGCTTTCTGGTTTATTGTACTCATCAATATACTAAACTTCAGGTTTACTGAATTTGAAGTTTATGTCCATAACTACTTTGGAAAGATCAGATAATTCTTCCTGAATCTTAAATCAAAATATGGCAGGCTCCTAAATAAACAAGAACATTTTCCAAAATATTCCACAGGAAAGCAAATAATATTTCACATGGACATTTATTTCATTGAAAAGTCATAGGAATCATACGAAAATTCAGGTCAGAATCACAAGAGGTTTTTAGTCCAACTCCTGCTCAAGGAAGGGCCAGCTGTGAGCTCAGACCAGGTTGCACAGGGTTTTATCCAGTTGAGTCTTGACAATATCCATGGTGCATGGGCAGAGACTGACTGTACAACCTCTCTGGGCAACCTGCTCTGCTGCCTGACTGCTGCCATGTCCACCAGGGCCTTTCTCCCAGCCAGGCAGCCCTTGTCAGAGTCATCCCAAGGCTCTTTCCTTCTCAGGTGCAGGACTTTGCATTTGTCCTCACTGACTTTCATAATTTCTTCCAAGGCCATTGTCCCAGCCCATCTAGGTCCCTCTGGACTGCAGTCCTGCTCTCAAGCGTATTGACTCATTCTCCCCAATTTGGTGTCATCTGCAAACATGAGAGTGCCCTTCATCACGTTCTCCAAGTCACTAATACATATGTTAAACAGGACAGGTCCCAGTACAGACCCCTGTACTACTCCACTGAGTCAGCTTAGACAGAGTATAGCCCTACCTGGATCTACTTGACCATTCAACTGGGTTTTGTTTTATGGATCTAGTTAAGCACTCACCAGAATATTGCAGGAGACCATGTCAGAAGTATTGCTAGGTCAATGTAAATGACACCCACTGTTGCTCCCTGTCCACAGACAGTCATTTTACCACAAAAGGTTGGTCAGGCATGCCTTACTCTTGGTAAATTCATGCTGTCTCCCCAAGCACCCTTTTTTCTTTCATCTGCCCAGAAATGTGTCACTCAGTTGTAAAACTGATTTAGAAACATATAGATTTTCCCCCCTTTTATTGTATCAATTCAACACTCATAGTAGTAGTCCTATAGACTATGTCAGCAGGTGCTAAGGCAGCACTGTTTAAGGCATTCATACTGCTCTGTTCTTTGCATAATAGTCCAAATTGAAAACACTTGTTTTGCCATTTCATGTTATCACTTATCTTCAAAGAACAAAACCTGGTAAAACATAATAGCTATCTGATGTGTGCACACAAAGCTTGGGTGGAGCCTTGCAACTAGATTACACTCGAGACCCCTAGAAACACATAATCTTAGAAAAATTCTGCCTCCAACTGAGCTCCCAAGGGAAACATCACTAAGAGCACATCTTTAAGTGTCATGTTCCCATTTACTACCAGTGATTTCAAGTATAAATCAAAGTCTTTCTGCTTGAAGCACTAAACATTCACAGCCTTTAAACCAACAGATAATCATCATCTTGTTAATGCTCCTTGAAGCCAGTAATACCAAAAAGTAAATACTTAAGAGCAACTGAGATGCTTGTGAATAAATACTGTTTTATAAGTATCAGCATCTATGACTAATGCAGCTTACTATCGTATCAGAAGGACAGCATAGGGTATTGTGACTGCTTTGCTTCTTGTTGCTACAAGAAGCTGTCAGTGTAGCCCCACTAACTTCAAGGTTGCTATATGACAAATAGCAAATTATGTGGCAAATGTTATCTTTCAAGTCAGCAAACTAATTAGACCATACAGAAGAGCCATGATTTCAGTCCTCAAGTTAAATTGGTCTAGTTTAAAAAGCTAGACTATTTAATGAGTGGTCTGTATCCTCACATGCATCCTATCTCAGTATGCTTTGGAAAGACCAGAAAACCCAAGTGGATAGCTTTCATCCTTTAAAAATAAGTCAAGTCAGTATGGGAAAAAAAATGTTGTGTTCAACATGAACATACACAAGGAAGAGCCCTGACTTTAATGTTTGCAGTAATGTCAGTCAATCCTGTAAGTTTGCTCAGGACCCTAAGGTTAAGTATATATCTAAATACTTGCAAGATCAGACCTTCATAGCTCAGCCACAGAGAGGTCAATATGGCATATTCATATATTGTTGGGGTACTACACTGACATCTCACATATTAAGAAAAGCCAAAACAAGTTGTGCATCAGAAATAGGCCAGAAGACAGACACATCCACTCTTTCACACATGCAGCCTACTACCTCATATTTAAAAGAGGACCAAATAAAACAGGAAAACACCAAAACCTATATTTACCATCAACAGAACCACATGAAAGACTAAAACAGATTTTTAACACAAGAAACTGCAGTTTTCCAGGAACTGTACTTTCAGAAAGTATTTGTTAAGGGATCACAAAATACACATACGGGAAGAGATAAAAAGAACATTTCACTGTCTTGCTTCTAACACATGTTAAACATAAAATGGGAGGGAAAGCCAAGGCAGCTCCTACAGGCATGCTATAAGTTTGGAATTAAGAGTTCTGTAAAAGCTGCAAACGTTCAACAAAAGACAACAACTGATGTCACACAAGATCTGTGTTAGAGCAGATTGATGTATATGCAAATATGTTCATCAATAGAATATCTTTTGATCAGAAAGGAAAAAACCTTCAAATGTTTTAAATTGTTAAAGGGATGGATAAAAGGGACAATAAGAGTAGCCCTTCTCTTACTCATAACAGGAGCTTGTCAAAATATGTCAAAGCCATCTGCACTTTTTAACAGTAGAGAGGAGAACCAGTAATTCATAGAAACCCTATGCAGGTATGTCACTCAACATATATGCCTTCTCAGATATTCTGAAGAACTGTGTTTCCAACGCGTATATGATGGCAGAATTGTATGCAAATATTAGCCCCAAATCCAACTGAAATACAAACCTTGCCTGGAGAGCTATCGGGCCAAGAGCCACTTTTCCTCTCTAGGTACATCTTCACTTGTAACTAGTACAAGCTCTGCGCAGGTATTCCTTGCAAACATTTTGTCAGTACCTACACTGAAGATATTTCTTCTCAAAACAATAGAAGCTAGAACTTCTTAGGGAAGGTGAAGGACTATAACAGTATTTTTCTACAAACATCATAAATCATCACACAAGGAAGCCTGTAACACAATGTCAGCTGGTATCTACTGTTATCACAGTGGAACTGGAAGACTCCTTCTCTCCTCCCTCCTCAGAAGTGGGTGGTTGTATTATGGGAGCAACACTACTTAAGGTCACTCAACTCGAGATATGAATTTGTGTGAGTACAAGAGTGTTGAATTTCTCAGACAGTATCCCAGTTCCCCCCCAAAAAAACCACTTTTTGGCCAATTCCTCCATTCTACAGTTCAAACTACCATTAGACCATAAAGGCCCAAGAAAGCAAAGAATCTCACGTTTCTTTATTGCTCCTCACAGATGGGCTGCTGCAGCCAGATTCCACCAAATGGCAGTAACACACCTTAGCAGCAGTGCCTTAATGAGGTTGAGGCAGAAGAAAGTACATCTGAGCAGACACCAGCTCAGTTTTCTCCACTGAAGACTCAGCCTCTGTTAAGGTCAGAGAGGATTTTGTACAGTTTGTTCCTGGCACATTTCAGGCTCAGCTCGTACCATGAACAGGATTTACCAGTAGTGGACAAAGATGAAAGAGGGAAAAGGGAAGAGTTCTCAGGCCCTTCTGCAAGGTCAGCAGTAGCAAGTGCCTAATGGGGAACTGAAATATGAGGAAGAAACATGAGCTTTTATAAGCACAAAAACCTTGTGCATGCTGAAGCATTATCAATGGGTAAATCCCAGTGAGGACAGCAAGGCAGGAAGGAGCTTTCATGCCTACTGCTACTGGAGTGAAGGAGAAGTTGGGGGTGGGGAAAAAGGAAATCAGATTGTCATCAAGACTCCAGCCCAATCAAGCTTCCTTTTGCAGGCCTTTGTTATTACCAGCAGTCTCCAGCAGCAAAACTCTAGGGGAGGAACAGTTTGCTAATTTTTCTGTAATTCCACTTGGATACAGTGGACCTGTCAGAAGAAACCTCCAGAAAGAGACTACTAGCATTCCCTTTGCTTAGAAGGCCTCATGTTGTTATCCCATGGTTTGACTGAGCAGGTTGCTGAGTGTCAGAATTTGAGGCTTCGTTTCAGCATGTCTAAAGGAGAAAATGAAGGTCTGGCAGGAGAAGAGCATGCACATGGTCTCAGGAAAATTCTTACTCTTTCTGCCTCCATTTTAAACTTAGTCTTGTTCTAGTCACCATAAGAAGCAGGTCTGAAAAAAACAAAAACATTATAGTGCCTTCATTACCCACCTCCTCCCATGAAGGATGCTGGAGTTTGTAATTTCCACAAAGCTTTAGCATGTCATTTCTCTTGCTCACTGATCACCTTGGTCTAGCACCAAAACTTGAAGCTAGAGATGAGATCAGTGTGGTGCAAGTCATAGAATCATTTAGGTTGGAAGAGACCCTTAAGACCATCAAGTCCAACTGTAACCTAGCACTGCCGAGTCCAACCACTAAACCATGTCCCTAAGCACCATATCTACATGTCTCTTCAATACCTGCAGGGATGGTGACTCAACCACTTCCCTGCACAGCCTGTTCCAGTGCTTGATAACTGCTTCAGCGAAGAAATTGTTCCTAGTATCTAGTCTAAGCCTCCCCATATCACTTGTTACTTGGGAGAAGAGACCAACACCCTGCAACCTCCTTTCAGGTAGTTGTGGAGAGCCATAAGGTCTCCCCTCAGCCTCCTTTGCTCCAGGCTAAACAACTTCCAGTTCCCTCAGCTGCACCACTCATGATGGGATAGGTGACCTCCAAACGGTGAGTAGGAAGTAGAAGAATCGTCCTTGCAAGGATGACAACCTTAAAAGAGGTTTTCCTGAAATAGTCCTGGAGGCAATGCTACCAACTTTATTTAGTGCAAAGCTTAAATGCCTACCTGGAATTGCACTCTCCTCCCAAGCAATACAGGCAATGAGGGTATCCATGTGACTTTAAGAAGTAATTGTCACTAGAAGACAAGAGTTGTTCCCAGAGCCAACGCAGAGGAAGCACAGCTAAATCATGCCACAGGCTGAGAAGAACAGCAGAGAGAAGGGCATAGCCTGTAGTACCTATAGGAGGGGGTTCGTCTAGATAGTGGCTAAGGGGAGCATCTTCCAGCTTTAAGGGCTCCTGCACAGCAAAAACATCGTAACAGACACTTGAGGAAAAATTAATTTCTGACCAGCAATAAGGACAAGAGATACATAGTTGCAAAGACCGAACTCAGAAGAGACTACAGTAACTCCACCAAGAATTATAGACATGGGAAATGTCAGCAGACAAGTTCAGGCTGAACTCCAAGGAAGCTGGGGAATTAGGCACACAAATAATTCACCAAGCAGAACAGAAAAAGTGTAAAAAAAGAAAGAAAAATATGGCATTTGCACAAGATACAAGGTAAAAAGAGTTAAACAGAAATGCATCAAGTACATAGAGAAGAGCCATGACAAAATTCATAGGAAAGACTTTGCATATGGAATCAAATCTAATAATTATGACAAGAAAATTATACCTACATTATACTTATCCTTGCAAACCAAGAGAGAGAGCACGTAGCAGCAAAGCAGCACACAGTCCCAGAAGACGAAATATTTTATGCATATGACAAAACTAAAAAGAATGAGAGCAGTTTTAAATCACAGACTAGGATCAACACCAAGGACATGTTTGTGTGTAGCAGGCACCAAATAGATAACAAAAGTAAATGGCTCCAGAGACAGCAATGGAGATCGGAATTACACATTCACCTCTGCTAGAAACAGTCATGGAAGTAAAACAAAAGAAAACCAATATTAATCCCTGATTGAGAGCAGAACTATGTAGGGGGCCATACGCTAGTTATCCACCCAAAGATCACACTGTTACCTGAAGAGGTATAAGCATCATATACACATCTTCCCCTGAAAAGATTAAGTCAAACATTATTTAGCTTTAGAAGCTGTAAAAACATCTTCTGAAGTTTGTAACTCTGCAAACTGTGTGGCAGAGTAGTCTAGCAATCAAAAATTGTGTCTCACTGAAACTGTGCTAAAAGACCATCCCAGTCCTGAAGTTTTTCAGTGAGGAAAAAGGGACCTTTCAGCACACATTCCCCTAGTTCCCAGTGTCCAGAACTTTTATGCCAAGGTCACTTCTGCTGAGGGAACAAATGATCACCCAAAGGGAAAAAAAAAATAAATCTGGCAAATAAAAAACTTGCACCATATTTTTGTAATAATTTTCAAGAGAGGGAAGTTGTGCATAGGAAGTATTGCCAACACAGGCCTTTTCTCTAAAGTCACTGCTATCGCAATTACAAGGAAAAAATAATCAAGGCATATATTGCCAACTTCTGCAAGACAGTCTTGTCACAGAAAAGCATAGCATGTGAACAAGAACATGAACTGTTAAACCAAATTAGTTTCAGACCACCTCAAGGTAACAGCTAGGAAAATAAAAATTTAAAGAAATATACAAGGTAAAAATTTATATCAATTCCACTTGCATAGTCAGACACTGCAGAAAAAATTTGACACTCAAGAACATTTTAACTCTCAAGGTGATTTGAAAAATACTTCAATGTTACACACAGCAAGATAAAACACTTTGGCCGTGTGCTGTAAAATACTCTTTAAAAAGTTTCTCAGAGGTACATGGGAGTCACTTTGAAATTGAAACATTTCTCTGGAGGCTCTAAAGATACAGCCGTGGCCCTGCTGGGGAATGCACTGTTCAAGACCCATTGCAGAGCCACGATGTGCGTTGGGATATCCAGACTATGCAAAGGCTACAGCAGTGCCGAAACACGTGGCAGATTTTCAAACCTAGTAGGAATCACCCATTTCGCTACAAAAAAGCCCATGGTAACATCATTATCACAGATCATTATCTAGACACCTGGGAAGTAGAAAAAAATCTGTCAGACATTACCTCAGTGACCACTGTAATCAAGGCAATGGACCATTTGCTCAGCCATGATATCTGAAAACGTGAAATATCATTACAGTAAACTGGGCTCCCTTGTCTTTGTGTGATTTACCTGGAAATGGGAAGCCAGGCATACCACACATCATTTCCACAACACAGAAGTCAGTCAAACGGCAACACTGAATAGCAGTTAAAGCTGTTATGGCTCTCCAAGATGAGAAAGAAACCATATGGCAGGCCATTTTTAAGTGAAGAAGCTGATAAAATCCTGCAACACCAGAATCAGTGAGTTTGTAAGGCAGCTCCTGCGTGACAGTAAGATGTGCACTCTGCCAGCTGCCAGACACACGCGATGGTTTGCGCAGCGTTGAGATGCGCAAGAACAACCTTAAATACAGCAGAAGAAAGCTCAGTTGCCAAAAAGGTTAAGTGATGACTTGTATTAATAGGACAATGTAGATCTTATTGGTTGTAACAGGACATTAAACAGCTTATGTATATAAAGCATTTATCTTACGCTCCTCAGTGTTTTTGACACAGATCTTTCACAGGAGACAAGGTTACCAATATGTAAGGCCTATGGCAGAACAACACATAGCATAGATTATTTTTTTCTGGAAGCACTTGATGAAAGCATGAGAAAGTGCATAGCAAAGGAGAGAGCCTGAATGTTAAACCATTTTGGCTATCCACCTTTTAACAGTTAACAATTCATAAAATCAAAACAACAACAAAAAAAAAGGAGAGCGCTGCATTTAATCTGAAAAGGTGAGAAGAAAATAATTTTAGGTCAGAAACTGAACTTTACTGAAGCTATTTTACTAGAAGTATATGATTATTTTCAACCCAAAGCTTCTATAAAGCTTGAAACAAATCAAAAATCTCCTTATTTAGAAGCATGTATAAACACCCCTTGACATATACAGTACCTAAGATAGAATGTAAATATACTGATGCTTTATTTACTCACCACCTTGTACACAGTCTCACTGGATATTAATTAACACCTGAAAATGTCCAGTGTACTTAACTAATTAGAGCAGAAGCTGGATGATGCTATCCCAAATTCAAGCCTTGGGCTGTGTAAAGACATGCCCTCAATATGCTGCTGAGATATAAAGCTAGTGCTTGTAGCGTGTGAAGGTTACAAGCCCCACGCAGCAGAACACCGCATTCCATGATCTCCACTACTCCGCGCGTGCACTGCAGCAGAAGCGGGGGAGCACGAGCCTGCTCTCAGCAATATGCATTTGTGGTTGCATACAGGATGACAGCGAAACAATATGCTGTTTTAAAGAAATGCACACTTGCTATCAAATGTCTTTTTCCTTCCTTTTTTAGTTGTAAGCCACTAAGCCACAGGAACATCGTGACTGTGTGTCTGATTGCTGCAAGAGTATCAGAAAGCACCTTTGAAGTGTCATAATCTGTAATTTAAACCTGTAATACATCTTCATACAATAGACTGCAACATCTCTTTACAGGCAGAAGAAGTTTTCCTTACACACATTTTTAGCCAGGAAGAAGTTTCTTTTAAGTGGATTTCAACACATGAACTAACTTACATTAACAGAGATTAGAGGTCTAAAGCATGCAGCAGAGGATCTGTATTTACAGTCAGCTAGATGAAGTCTGACATAGATGGTAACAGCTAGGACATCTAATATTACAGATGATACCATGTCCTTAAACAAATTCCATTATGCCCAGGTATGTATTGAGCTGCAGTTGATGCCGATAACCGAGTGACCTTTCTGCCATATGTCCTTTGATACTTCAGCAAAGCAGGCCACATTAAGGACAAAATACTAGTTTTCACTTTGAATTTTGCCTCCCCTTCTCCATTTCTTTCGTGCCCATTACCAAGTATAAAAAAGCATATACCATAAACCACCATCAAGCTTTCAGTACTCTGTTCACCAGGATGCAAGCGGGATTTCACACACATTCAGTAGCACTGTGCAGGGATCAGACTCAATTAAACCACTCGCGCTTTTTAGAATTCTCTATAGCTTTCCTCTAAGAGAATTATCACAGTGCAATCAGACCACATCCTCACCAAGAAGGTAGCCCAGAAACAGGAATATGCCATGCTGCGTTTCTAAATTACCACAAACAGCTGAGTAAGCAACATATTAGCTGAACGGGAAGGCAGGCATGTTTGAAAATACAATTACTGCAATGTTAATGTGTCACTGTCACTGATCTGGACTTTAGAGTTGCCTTTACAAAGGTAAAGTAACCAGAAGTGAAAACTATGAAATGCAACGGGTGGGAAACTGTCACAGGACTAGTGCGGGGGCTGGTGGTGTCTTTGTTTTAACTGTAACCAATATGTTTCTATAACAATTTTTTACACCTTCTCAAAACACCAAGTAAAACTGCACTACGCACAAACTTGTTCGATCCTTTGGATTCTCCCCTGCAAAATTTCTCTCCCCAGTCATCTGTATACATCAGAAGCAGCTATAGTTTTAATAAATTGAGATACATTTCAAGGACCTGGTTTTAAAATACTTTAAGATTTAATGCTTCTGCCTCCTTGTGGCAGACACTGGAAGGAGCCTCCCTGAAGAACTAATTCAGCTGCAAATGCATCTGTCAGCTCTGAAAAACACAGGAGCATTGGCTCTCCTATAAAATCATCAGAAAGCAGCTTACAGTTAATTTTTTAACTGAGTGAGAAACCACAGGAAGTTGCAGGACAAAAAGCAGCAAGAAAAAACCTCACTGGAAAGTTTGTGGCGTTTCCTCTTTCTTCCTGAGTTTGTGGCTGTTTAGCAAATCTCTGCAGGCACCAGCTCGAGGGAAAAGAAAGCTGAGCAGCATCCTAGTCCTCATCCAGCAGCCTTAGCAAGCTAAGCCCAAAGTTCTCCAGCACCTTCTGAATGCTGACTTTACTTCGCTTATCCTTCATAACTATTCTGTGGGAATTGGTGGCTTTGATGTGGAAAGCCTTAAGTCGCTTGAGACTTGGTCTGTGCAATATTTGCTTCTCTTTTTGCTATATTGACACAAATACAATATGCTGTGGTGATGGATTATTGTCACACTGCAGCAGAGGCTGGAAGAGCTGGCGTGCCCTACATGTGAAGGTTACATTCCAAAAGTGAGTTATTCTGTATCACATAACATGCATTTAAGTAAAAGAACAGCTGTAGCAATTCAAAAATAAAGGTCCAAATGGATCCTATACTCCTCCAGTCCTGAAGAGTACTTTTTCCTGAAGCAATTGCTACAAGAAACAGCACAAGCCTGGAGCAGGACCACTTCAGAGAGGGTAATCCTGTTTTCTGATCCCTACTAAATCAGCAGCTTTCAGAGCTAAGTGTTAGATATGCATCATTATGTTGAAAACACCTGAATAGACATTTTTGTCAGGCCTTGTTTAATAGTGTTGAACCTATCCATGCTTTTTGCATCCACAATACCACATGGCAGTGAGTACCCTGTGTTATTTATTTCTTCCATGAGAACAATCTTCCTTTTGTTCTGGAACAGATTCCCTGATCACTCCCTTGCAGGCTCCAGAGACACAGACAACATGAGGTGAATTATATATGAGTTTTCTTCCAAATAACTGAGATTCTATACACCCTGCCATAATTCAGACCCCTTAAACTTTCTTCAGTGCACTTGAATTTTCAGGCTACTTTGCTGTCCTGGTTTTGGCCGGGACAGCATTAATTTTCTTCCTAGCAGCTGGTATAGTGCTGTGGTTTGGATTTAGGATGAGAATAATGTTGGTAACACACTGATGTTTTAATTGTTTCCAAGTAGTCAAGGAATTTTCAGCTTCTCATACTGGCCTGCCAACAACAAGGCGAGGGGTACTCAAGAAGCTGGGAGGGGACACAACCAGGACAGCTGACCCAGACTGGCCAAAGGGATATTACATACCATACGATGTCATGCTCTTTACACAACTGGAGGAGTTGACCACAAGGCAGCACAGCTCAGGAACAAGCTGAGCACTGGCTCCAGCCGGTAAGGAACTGTGCTGTGCATCACTTGTTTTGTATATTCTTTTATGATTATTATCTTATTTTTCTGTCCTATTAAACTGTCTTTATCTCAACCCATGAGTTTTACCTTTTTCTTTCCAATTCTCTCCCCCATCCCCCTCAGTGAGCAGTTGTGAGTAGTGTTGTTTTAGCTGCCTGCTAGGTTAAACCAATTAGTGTGCCCAAGCACTTTTAATTGGCTAGAATTGTATCATCTCACTGTTATTCCACTTTTCCAGATCATTTAGAACTGTACCGATCATGGGCATGAGAACCAATTCAAATTGCATCCCAATGGCAGCTTCCCCCTACGGTGAAAAAAGGATCATTTTCCTACGCTTCCAACATCTTATTAATCCACAGAAGAACCTATCCTCATCTTACAAGGATTTAGTGATCTTGTTTTAAAGGCATCTTCAATGAAGGACTCCAGACAGATTTTTAATGTTGAAACACAAATACATTGGAGGACCCATACCACTTACCTAGGGGTTTGCCAGTTCCTATATAGAGTTCAGGCAGATGCTCACCTTCCCATAGAAGATGCCCTCTTGTCCCTTCTAAATTGCAGGAGAATTTTTAACCACTTTCCTTGCTGGTTGCAAGTTTGATATATGACCCCAGCACCTCTTCAGAAAATTGGCAACATACTCAACATCTTCAAGATAAGTGACAAAGTATAAGCGGGAGTTGGAAGTCTGGTCATTTAGTTTACCTCTGGCTCTTAAGCAAGCCCAACCAATAGCACTAGTTTTAATGTATTCAGGGACCAAAATGGAGTAGTTCTTGAGAAAGATCATATTACCGGCAACATGGGAGAGAGATTGAAAGACTTAAATTTATCCTGCAGATGTTTCTATACTGTAATGGGGCAAAGTACATAAGGAATTAAAAAAATAGTCCCTCAATAAAAGTGCTCTCACTGAAGACAAAAATTAATCACTGCAACTTTAAACTTAAGGAACTCTGAAACACAGTTCTGGCACAAGAGCAACCACTTAGCTGTGACGTGAGAACACTCCAGTTCATGGACACTTCCCATACCAGTCAAAACACAGTCTTTTATGATTTATTTCTCATACTTCTTAATTATCTAAATCAACAGTTTTACAGTCATTATTATAGGCAGAATTTCATATTATTACTTGTGCTGCAAAGGTTGGTACAGCCACTATTGCTTAGTAACTATAAAACTTCTCACATCCTGTGTTTGGGAAATAACATCATAGAAGAAACAAAACTAAGGAGAAGTTCAGAAAAGACTCTGGATTTTAGAAAGGGTAATGCTTAAGTATCTACTTCAGAATGCAATTTAGTTATTTGAATAACAGACTGAAATCAAAGTATGCCAGACTACTGTACTGTAATAAAGACTTGGGCCTGGTTCTAGAACTGTGAACAAGTAGCCAAAGATCATGGAAAGCCTTTCATTCTGAACTGGCTGTTTATGTTGGCCTAAATCAGAACTTAATGCTATTTTCATTTAATCTTCCATAATAGCTTTTCCAAAATAGGTGTTTTGGCACAATATTCCTAGATAAAAATCAACATGTAGAAAGTCATACAAACATCAGATGACATCAGCTCAGATAATGCTTCAAAACGCAAAGTTTGTCAATATGTGGCAATTTAATACTAGCTTTGCCCTCTTGCACAGAAGAACAGGGAACACAACTGATTGAAGCTTGGGGGCGATACATTTGTTTTGCCAAATTGTAAGCTAACCCTAGTATTCATGTTTCCCCCAAAAAAACTTGCAAGATCTCATGAACAACTCCTGCAATATCCTCTTCTGGCCAATTCATGCTCTCAGACACCCTTAGCATGCTTCACTCATTACCACAGAGAAACAACTCCTCCTCCAGAAGTCTGCAGGGTAGTATGGGGAGATGTATTACATTCTTCAAGGGAGACAGTTTTGTTGTAGTTTTATTTTCCAAAGGAATCCAGAGCTTGCAGGCCTACTGCACAGGGTGTCCTACTACAAGGACTAAGTATTCTTCAATTTTCTCCTTGTATGGTCTATTTTCAGTTCAATACAGCTAGATTTCCACTGAGACCATAACATCATCTGTTTATGTATTCTGTCAAGTGTTCCCAAGACCTACTTCAATTGTTTTTCTAAGTGTAGGGCCTCTGCTGTAGGTCCTCAAATAAAGTACGTGCAATATTGATCAAAGTCCTGCTCACGCTCCATGCAAGATTCAATATATTCCTGTTAGATGGATACAAGCAGAGCTTGATCTTTAGCAGGATAAGCAAGCACTGTACTGCAGGAGACAATAGAGCTCAGTTGTTCTAAGTGGCTTAGAATTTTGTCTCATCTTTGGAGACCCATCTAAAAGTCACTGGGAGGATTAACAACATTTCCCCCCCCACCCCACTTTTTAGTCGGCCATGGCTATGGAGGCACACAGCATGATTTTGCTTACTATTTTCACTGCCCACAAATGTAAACCATGAAAAGAAAGCCTGTATACCTTAAGTCTAAGACACATTCTCATACTCTACCAGATTATCTTTTTCCTCCACAAGTTTTAGATGGGTATGTTAGCAACCCACACACAATATTCTAGTTTTCCCTTCTTCATTTTGCAACTGTCCAATTAACATTTGCAATTTAACCTGTGCATGGAGGACGATTCAAATCAATCTTAGCCATCAAGGCACTGTCACTCATCATGGTTCAGTTGCTCTCCCCATTTGAGCACCATTCACACTTAGTAGCAAAAGAAACAAAAAAACCTGTTCATTTTGTTGAAGTTGTTCTTACCTTGTTGATCACAACTCTTTCCACTGAAAGGATTTCTATAGGATTTCTGTTTTCAGAACTCCAGCCTTTTCAATAGCTTGTTTGTGGCTTTTCCTTCATTTTTGAAGGTTTAAGTCAAGTTTATACTCCTGTGCAAATTTTCCCTTGCCATATTAATAATTACCTTTCACATCTACTACAGCTGAAACAAGAAATACAGGGGATTTGTGACAAAATCTAAGCCAAGCTTATACAAAATTGCATTATCCAGCTCTTTGCCTACATTATCACTATTTCAGCTTCTTTCTTAGAAGAGGTGAAAATCTCATTTAGACTGGAATTAGGGTCCTGGCCTCTAACCTCAGTAAACTTTGAGGTCTTACTTTAAGTTCTTTGTAGGCCCTTGGCTTTTTTAACAATTCCATCACCCAAAAGTGTGAGACAGTGGTGCTTATTAAAATAATCCCAGTCAAAGCTGATAACCCACTTCATAGATAGTGTGATGGTCACTCTACAGACTGTTCTTACTGGCAGAACTGCAGGGTACTAAAGATAATCATCATGGACCTTGGAAACAGAACTCTTCAGCAGGATACCAAACTACGGACAAAATAATGCAAACTTCAGTAAATTTGGGGAAGCTAACTAGTTTCTGCTAGGAACACATCAAGAAATTCTCAAAGAATTTCCTTCTAAGTCTGAAAGCCGGTAACCAGGATGACACAATCTCCAGATATGCTGGGAGCACCATCACCTTGAACCTCACATTGAGTTAAATTGCTGATATGAAAGTCTCATTTTCTTTCTAGCACCACATTCATGTGTTTCAGATAACTTCCACCATTGTTTACCATTAATCAGTAACTGATTCAATTATTACAGAATGGCAAAAGAGTGCTGTCCTTTCCCAAGTACAGTTTCATTTCAAATATCAGTATGGCTTGATGGAACAAAAAAAGGAACTCATACAATCAAGATCTTAACTCAGTAGGCAACTAATCTGTACCTTAAAATACAAGGACTAGTAAGCATTCTGATATATTTGAATTTTACCAGTGTTCAATGACTGTTCAAGCTTATTTAAAGCCATGTAATAGACAGAGCTCAAACTGCTAAAGTAAAAATGAAATCCTGAGATCTCTAATGAAAGATTTTTAGCCAAGACTAGCTCCAACATTAGACAAAGAGACTCTAGAAAGAGTTCAAATGCAGAAAACAACCTGGGACAAATAGACTGATTTTGAAGTCAGAGAATATCTGTTCTCCGACCTTGAGTTGAACTGAGTAGTATCTGTTGAGGAACCAGTCCATACATTCAAGAGGTGTTTTCCATCTCCAGCTTTCATGATTCACACATAGGTCACAGTGTCATTGCTACTGGATAAATACATTTTAACTTAGACTATATAAAGAAGTTCTAAAGTTGCCATGACAGTTGCAGCAAAATGGCTTGTTGTTTCCCATTAAAGCATAACCTATCTTTATAGACAAATTAGCTTTTTCAGCTATTCCCCCAGATGTAGCCTGCAGATCTGTTTTTGTTGATCCACCAATTGTTTCTTTCAGATTTGCATGGTTAATTATCAAACAGAATGATCATCAGTTAGATTATTAAAACAATCCATCAGCCAGCTTTGTTCTCTTTCATGTAAAAAAATAGGAAAGGTGAAAGGTTTGAGAACTTTGTCAAGACCTTGTTTAGAAATACAGAGAAACAGTTCTATGCTACCAGCCCTGGTCTGATCATCTTCCCTAGACATGTTCCCAATCCCAGACCTGCCCCCGGACATGACACACCTCAATGCCAGCTGTTTCTCCTCTGAAGGAGAGCCCTAGCCCTCAGCTAATGTTTGCTCTGGAAAGTCATCAACCCCTTTGTAGTGCAGCTGATGGCGGATCCAGCCATGGTCTCTTGGTTACATTTCCTTTCCAGGTTTAAGGCTTCAGAAGTATGAAAGATGAGAACAAAGAACAGAGTCCATCTGTTACTTTTAAATAATGGGACAGGGGGGCAAAAGTCTCCTAAAAATAACTTCAACTGTCCTGCTCCCACCTATCTTCCAATCTTTAAAAACATTGGAACACCAAAGAAAGCGGGTGAAACACAGTAGTACACATGTAGGCTGCAACTTGTCATACTAATTATCTTTTGCATCAAATTGATTGCATTAACCAGAAAGAATTTTTAAGAAAGCCTCTATGAACTGTTCATTCCAAGAACAATTAAATCTAAAGTAAGAAGATTCATGACGAACTGCTGACAAGTGTTAAAACATCATCTGCTGCCAGCTTCTTTTTCTTTTAAGAAGATGTCATAGCAAAGTCAAAACCAAGAAGTCTACAATAGAAGATATAAAATGACACATTTCATAGAACATGAGGCAAGATGTTAGTGTGTAAAATCCTTTGTCAATCTTTGCTATTAGTCAACATGCACACATCAGGGATACTACAGACAGCGTAATGGAAAGACCCCAGTGTAGGATTACGTGCTGCTTCAAACAAACAATATTATCTTTAGTTTATCTGACAAGATCTGAATCTTGAGAAAAGCCAGGAATAGTGTTCCTAGATGCAGTGAGGAGATAGCTTCCTTAAAAGACTCACAGATTTAAAGAGTTTTGAATTCAATCAATCCAATATAGAATTTTGTTAGAATTCAACTGTGTAGCTG
Organism: Aramus guarauna; assembly: GCA_013400195.1. Classification (NCBI taxonomy): domain Eukaryota; kingdom Metazoa; phylum Chordata; class Aves; order Gruiformes; family Aramidae; genus Aramus; species Aramus guarauna. The sequence continues at coordinate 152,972 of VXBL01009982.1, forward strand.
TGTGAACAACAAAACTAATTAAGCCCAATAGTAAATGTACACGTGTCTTGCATCTGATTGACTTTAATTGAATTATTCCTTGAACTCTGGAGTGAGCTCATCCCTTAACCAGAAAGTCTGCACAGGAAAAAGTTTAGCCTCATTCTTGAGAAGAGACAGACACCAACAACTGAGTCTTTTGACCCATTATAAGGAGATCCATAACATCTGTGCTCTTACAATTCACATAAAACTTCACATCTCTGGAAGGTTCAAGAAACTTGCACCTTTCCCTTTCTTCACCAAATTCAGTTAAAAGAGGCCAAGTTATAGGGAGCAGTCAGCATTCACAGACAGAATATCAGTAAGTTTCATTCACTAAGAAAAACAGGCAAGAGAGTTGGGAGGAACATTACAGAAGTTCTTAAACTGACTCCACAGTTTTGAAGGGAGGTTTCCAAAAGAGATAGAGCCCCTTTCAGTGACAATACAAGATGTGACACATGGAAAATTTTTACTTTATTGGTTTAAAATTAGTAGAACCTTATTGGTTTCAGTCTTTTTAAATCTTATAAAATTATCCTTCTAGAAAAAATATTTCTGAGTGACAAAATAAGTACAGCTGACAGTTTTTGGAAGTGTCATGTCTATGGAAGTCATCACAAATGCTGTTACTTCCCCCTCATCCCTAGCACACACTTTTCTACATAAACTTGAGCACACTGACCAGACGCTTGGCATAATACACTCATTTGGCATTTGCCATCAAAAATAATCACATAACAAGTGAATAGAGTAAAAAAAGTTAGCTGGTCTAGGAAAAAAATCATAGCAGCAGTTTAGAAACATTTTTGAACAAAAGCTTCTTTCCCCTTCTTGCTGATTTTAACATTAGCCCGCCTACTGACGGAATCTTTTGAACCTCAACCTGAAAGTGCTACAAAATACCAACAGTATCTGAGTAATATGAGAAAGAAAACCCGTTGTATTTTCCTCTCACACTTGTAGAAAAGAAAACACAATATTGCCTCTTAGAAGAGTCTTCTTATGTTTCCATAACCATTACACCTAAAGTTTCAGGTTTAAATACCATAATCGGGAGAAAGTTTAATCTTTGAATCATCAGACACTGTTGATATAGCATACATACAGAAAACTTGGGGGGGGGGGCAGAAATCATTGAACAGACCAATTAGACAAAGAGGCACTTGGTTTAAAAAATGTTGTCATAATACATTAGATAAAAAGGGCTTGAAAAATTTAACATAATTAGTTTACGAAGACTTAGGTCATCTTAGGTCAACTAGTTGACTTAGATCAACTTCTGCAAAGCACGCACTCTCCAAACTTTCAAGTATTCTAATACTAGACCACCCTGGGTTTGGCTGGGATGGAGTTAATTTTCTTCCTAGTAGCTGGTATAGTGCTGTGGTTTGGATTTAGGATGAGAATAACTTTGATAACACACTGATGGCTTTAGTTGTTCCCAAGCAATCAAGGACTTCTCAGGTTCTCATACTGGCTTGCCAACAAGAAGGTGAGGGGCACCGAAGTAGCTGCAAGGGGACACGACCAGGGCAGCTGACCCAAACTGGCCAAAGGGATATTCCATACCATATGACATTATGCTCCAGATATAACCAGGGGAAGGGCCAAGAGGCAGCATGGCTCAAAAACTAGCTGAGCATTGGCACCAGGTGGTAAGCAATTGCACTGTGCATTGCTGCTTCTATATATTCTTTTATCTTTATCATCTTTTTCTGTCCTATTAAACTGTCTCTCAACCCATGAGTTTTACCTTTTTCTTTTCAATTCTCTCCCCCATCCCAATGGATAGGGGGGAGTGAACGAACACCTGTGTGGTTGTTTTATCTGCCTGCCAAGTTAAACCATGACAGTCCTTTAATGGTCATTTTAGTTGCTTTCTAAAATGCACAACTGCTAACACAGTACCACAAGATGAAGACTACTGATGCTATGAGATACAACATGCTTCTCCACAAGCAGCAAGAGAAAGAATGGGGCTAGACTTTATCTACTGCTATTGCTTCCCTCCAGGCACAGAGTCTCATCCTGCTTGCAACATAGGAGACAGTTTTACATTAAATTCAGTAGGCTGCTTGGCAATTTTGCCAACACAACAGGTAGCATACTTGGATGAGCAACCTTTGAGTAAAGCTATGTACATTTACTCATTCTGCCACTGGCCAGAAGCAATCCGTTTCCTTTGACTTCCCCACTTATTTTGCTTAAAAACTCCTTAGCTTCTCAAAGCTAAGCTTACATTGTACTTCGCTTGGCAACAGATACAACAGTTCCCAAGTCTCATTTGGATGAGTTATCTTCATACAACAAAACGAGATTACACATCTTGCTGTACCTATGCATTTGGCTGAGTAGTCAACCCAGAGTGCCACGCTCTCTTGTTACTTGCATAGCAGTCACTAAGATTAACAGGTCTGCTCTGCCCTCACCAATGACCTTGGTGCAGTTGGGTTTCTCAGCTTGGGCTGTAGATTCCCATTGCTTTAAAAAAGCAGATGCCAGGTCCAATCTTCCTTTATGATGGCTTACCAAAGTCATCATGCTCGAAGCAACAGCCCACAGATTTTACTGAGGAAGTATCAAACCTTGGAGTCAGAGCCTTTAACACCAGGTTTCCAGTTGACTGGAAGAAAACAGCAACCTCTAACAGAGAAAATGAGCAAGTGCTACAAGAGGTGAGATGCAAGAAAAACAGTACCTATTAATCAGGGTTGTACTTGGCTACCTACTATATGGGTCAGTCTTTAATAGTAGACAAAATCCCACAAAGTTATAATGTGCATAACATGGCATATACTATAGATGCAATAAGAGCAGCAAACTTGGAGTACTAAGCACAGATATTTGATTTTTCCAATCCTTCAGTGAACTTAGAAGGGTAATAATTCTTATTTATCATGCCTTGCAACAAGTATTTCACTAGCTAGACTTGCTTCTGCAAGGCACTGCCTCCACCTCAAATTCAAGTTTAATGAATTATCTAAGGTAAGCCTAACAGAGGCTTGTTGAAATTCAGTGAATCCATTTGACATGTCAAAAAAAGTTAAGAATCCAGGGTTTTTTTCATTCTGTATTTCATCCAAAGATGATTTTGAAAAATGTAACTAGGATCAAAGTGCAATGACAACCAAGTTCAAATGTTGTACAACTATGATGATGTATGGTGTAGAGGTATGTATAATTCTGAAAAGATGTATTATGGAAAGGTGGTATTTAAGGATTTTATACTCAATTTATTGCAAAACTGACAAATTTCCCTCATTAACTCTGATTAAGCCCACTGAATTTTGCTACAGTTTTTTGGTTATACGCCAAGTGCCAGGAGGCAGTAACATATTTCTGCAGCTTGGGTTGTCTGGTCTACTTTTGGAAAGTTGCCAGCTCTCATTTGACCTTTATAATAAGGTTTAACCCTAGTAGTTGGACTAAGTCACTCATTTAGATGGGCAGACTGATGCAGCTCAAACCTAGGTCAACAGTGAAGGAATGCTGTTGCCATCTGACAGCTGTTCAATGGCTTCTGGGAAAATTGTCCGTGTTCTCAGTACATTTTCTAGTGGACAGGCACTTAACCTAAAGTTTACTGCCACAGTTTGCAGTGCTCAGCAGAAAGGCAAATGGCTGAGTCATCAGGGAGACAGTGACTTTCTCCATACTGACTTTTTCCAAGTCAGACTTGAGGTACTGAGGGGAAACAACCCAAAGAAGATTCAAGACAGCCAAATACAGGAATCATCGAGTATTTATAACTAAGCATCTTCCACTAGTTTAAAAGAAAAGTCACTTTACAGGAACAGATACTCTGAGCCATTGCTAACAAGTGCTCTAATAACCTCTATGTTCAGATAACATGCCAGATACCATAAAAGAAATTCACCATTACCAACCTCCCTGCTCTAACTAGTGATGAATTCCACCTGCAGGTCCCTGTTAATTGGGATACAAGCAGGCTGCAACAAACCCAACTATTACTGGCTGAACAATTCCAACTGCTACCAGGAGCCATATCTGGAATGGCTTCTTAAAACTAAAGAAACATTCTGCTCTTACATTGAATGATTGATCACAAGGTACATTTTGACCTCATGCACTGTGAAAGAGACTACTGAACTGACAACTGTGTCTAGTTACCAGCTTATCAACTCATTACTACTCCAACATGCATACAGGAAGAATACAAGGGTAAAAACAAGGCAAGGGGAAAGTGTGGACTCACACACACAACAGGGAGCAAGCAAGAGAGCTAAGTTACATATACTTAAATCTTACCCAGAATTCAAATGGAGTATCAACCTTCCTAGCTTCTGTATTCTCGACTGGTATTTCTATCATCTCAATTACAAAGAAGCTATATAATAAACTATCACAGAGTGGTAAAAAGTTGGCCTATTTAGATCCTATGCTGAATGTTTATCGACACCCATTGCCTGTTCTGATTCCTCTAAGAAAACTGCTAACCACTGGGTACTAAAATTATAATACTTATCTCTATGTTTAAGGAGCAGAATATTGAAGAAAAAACCCCAACACATTCTGACCTTAAGGCACTGATGCAAACTTCAACAATGGACAAAGCTTTGACTATCTGCAAGGAAGCCAGAAGCTTGCATTGCCAACACCAGAAAGCTAGCAGCAGTGGAGCCAGATAGAGGAACATTATGGAAGTTTAGCTGAGAGTCCTTCTGTCCTGTGGCCCATTGGACACCATTTCACTTTCTGCATTTTTACTTCATTAGCTCATAAGCTAATGTCTTTCTAATAGATATGGGGAGGGGAAAGATGTTGAAGTGTTCTATATTATTTTTAATGGCATTTAAGACACACCAATTATTCTGCAGGCTCATTTAGCACCTAATATTAAAGATGCATTCATATATTTCTAGAAAGTAATACAACCTTAGCATCTCTAAAGATACTCCTGCTAACAATTCTTGTGCAACAGACCTGGAATACTGTCACAAGGGTACCAGTCAACTGTGGGGACCAAATGAATGGCCTGACTTGACCAACTCCCTAGCATGCACAAGCAAGAAAAGACAGCCTGTCTTACAGTCAGAGAGAAGGTATCACTCTTCTGCTAGCATATAAATTGGATTTGTGAGATCTGTTTAGATGCTACCCACTTTTTGCCTCTCATCAAGAGTAAGGATGTGAACAAGTTAGGAGGGTTGTTGTCCCATTCTTCTTTCTTTTAGGACACATAACCTATAGTTTCTTTCAATGCCTCAACCATAAGCTGGCATCTGAAATATTTTTCCTTAGAAAATAAGAAATGCAATTTATTTTTTCTTCACTTTACATCTACATTGACTATACCACTCCAATAGTTCTTTGTTTTCAAGTCATTACTAGTAATAAACTGAATTGTTAATGTTAAAACTGCCTCTAGGGACAGGTGAGCTACAATACTGAGTGCCTTATGTCCCACCCTGCCTGTGTACCTATGATTCCTAATGTGACAGACTGTCCAGCACATGGATATGCCATCACTATAAGACACTCTGCCTTGGCCGCCATCCCACTCAACAAAAGCAGCATCATGTTAGAAATCAGCTACGTCGTCATGCCTGATAAAGTGCCACTTCCTCCTTCATTTTCACGAGCAGTAAGAGCCAGTTGCACTTCAGGAAGCACACACAGTCTTCAGAGTACCACAGAAGGACTAAGTTCACTTCAGAGCTTCTCACAAAATTGCTGAAGACTTCTTCACACATCAAGTGATGCCACTAGCCAAGAACAGCAGCGAAGGCAATTTCAGCTCATAAGCGTCAGTTTGTATCTTCTCCTTGATTCCACCCCTCAAGCCAGTTTAGTGCATCTGAAGGCAGTAAGGTTCAACACAGTTCCACAGACGCCAGTTCAGAAGTAGAGAGCTGGTTTGGCTTCCCTGCCCATCCCCCACTCCTTTAATTAAATAGATGAATTCCTTGGCTCCAAAAAAGATCAGCCTTTTAGACTACTGGCTTCTTATTCTGACATTGAGAAAGTGGTGCGCTTGAAAAAAGCTAGTTTGAAGCAGATAGTAATGCCTCTTTCCCAGGGCAGTCAGAAGGAACCTCTTAATCAAGTTTTAAAGACACCTCCCCTGCAACAAGACACTTTCCCAGGCTCAAGGGGCAGGGAAAAAAAAAACATTCTCTGAACAGCTTCACATCAAAAAACCTGAGCACACAAATTCCACATGTCCATGAGAGCGATGCATTAATAGGAACTTATTAAAAACCTTCCCCAGATAGCATATTTGAGATAAACATGCTTCAGCTTATCCAACACAAAATATAAGCATGTCTGGGTAGCACAAAGCAAAGTAAGTCAGTGAAAAATGTGTATTTTCAGTGACTCATTGACCTCACCTGCAGAATCCTTTCAAATCTCTCACCCAACGGACTTTCAAACTTCACAGAGATAGAGGAAATGAAAAAAGAAAACTTGGGGGAGGGAAGGAGGAAATCAATTTAACTTTTAACATTTCTTAGATGCACCAAAGGTCTCAGCCATGTAGTTCTATTAGGTTTCCGTCTGGATTCTTGTAAGATGTATGTGGAAAAGCCTTCACTGGGTTCACTGCATGAGACTGAAGAAAATGCAGACAATATGAATTTGAACTTTAATCTTTTTCTTTCCTGGAAAGCCATCTTCAAAAAATGTTTAAATAAACTATATATAGATGCTGGCAAGTTGCAAGGCTGAATACAAATCTCTGATCCAATACAAATATTTTGCCACTTTCAGCTCATGAGAGTGCACAGCAGTATTCAGGTCTCCCAAACTGAACTGTAGCATGGCTATACATCCTCACAGTTGGTACTGATATTTATAATATCCGTGAGGCAAGTTTATAAGCTTATTAAATCCAAGACACAGAAGACAAAAGCCTTACAATAAACAAGGATGAAAAGAAAAATTAAGAGTGCAAGTGACAAAGGACGATGAGATTAAAATGTGTGGGGTACAAGATAGGTGGAAGAAAATTACCACAGGCATGCTTTAATACTGTACAACAATTTTTTTCCTGCAGATGCTGGATTGTCTAGATATACTTTCAAATAACATTCCCAGTAGTTAGTCCCTCAACTCTGCTAGCAATCTGACAGGGTTGTAACGCTAAGAACAATCATTATTATGTACTTATCTTCCCCTCCCTCCTCAAATAGGAAATCAAGTGTTTTGAGTATAAAGTGCATTTCATATGATTTGTTAGGATGATCTCCTCCTGACTTAGGAATGCATCTCCCATTAACATTAATGGGCAACTGCAGATGCATAGAAAGAGGCTCTCAGACACACAGAGTCATTGCTGTTTCAGCCTTGTACATAATGGTGGTACTCCACAAACCTTTCCTTGCTCACTGTCTGATCCCCTAAGATGGGGCAAGCAATGGCCACTGAAGAGAATTAACCTTCTACCTACACATTCATCATTTTTGCCCCAACAGTGAAAATTCAATGTTCAAAAAGTGAAAGAAAAAGAAAACATGGAAACCTTAGCAAGCAAAAAGAACATACTTTCATATGGAGAGGATGCACAAGACTCTTACAATACCTTGTGAAAGCAGAACTCTTAAGACTGGAAGGATGGTAGGTAGCTAAGAGTCCACAAAGCATTTAGCCACCTTCCTTCCCATCCTAATTTGGATACAATTCCTCTCATTGTATACATATCCTTCATTAAAAACCCCACAAAAATCCAAAGAGTCAGATCAAGGGTCTAAGGATTTGCTCACCAAGATAACCTAAATTTTTCCATAGTGTTGGGTGGGGGGGCCATTGTTGGTTTTGGTCATTTGTTTTTGGGTGGGGTTTTTTGTTTGTTTTTTTTTTCTTAAGAGAAAGTAAAAATAGAAAGAGGTCAGAAGGAAGCAGAAGTAGCAGTTGGAGTAAAGCAGTGTTAATACAATCAATACTGAACAAACACCTGTAGAGTTTTTAAAGAAGTTGCTTTAGTTGAAATACATTGTTCTTTGAATTCAAAGCAAACCATGCCCTTGTCTATAGACAGAAAAGTCTTTTGTTTTTGATAAAGTAACAGAAACCCCAAATAACATTCAAATTCTTATTATAAAAATCATCCACAATAATACTGCTTCCTGGCTATCACTGAACATCTTTCCAGCTTCAGTCTGGCTTTATAACAAGTTTTCCTGAAAATTTTGGTCGTCATAACCACTTCACAGCTCAGTTGTTTTATGAAGTACAAAAAACATTGAGGGGACACCATGAGAGAACATGCCTTTGTGTGTTGCCAGAGAGCATCAAACATGCTTCTAGCTTAAGTGACAAGATGCAAAGGATAGGGGGATCCAGCCAAACTAACCATCCCTGACAACCCAGGAAAGTACCACTGCAGTACAGCAGTCACAGCTGTACAAGCTACTCCATGAGCAGCAACCTCATCTAACCATATGCCACAGGATATCCTGCAACAACCTCAGAGATGAGCATGATCTAGTTGGGCTAATCCAGGTAGATAACACTCTCAGATCCCCTCACAAATGCATTTTAAGAAGCATGTGTCAATCTAAGATTCATATCCTTTTTGACAAGGGCATATTACCTGATGGGGCTGTGAACTGGACCATCTGCTGTAGGAAGGAGCACCAGAAGTCTTGTTGGCTGTAGTTCTCTGCAAAATAAGAGACAGACATGTCAAATATTCACCAACATCTCCATCATACACACAGTCATCTTCACCAATCTCAACCATGTAAATTCCCATAGTAAAAAACCCTAACTAAAATCCTCAAGAAACCGTAAGTATAATACAGTAGCATTAAAATCAGAGACTAAAGTTTGCCGAATTTGCTACCAATGCTCTGTTCAGCCTTGGACCTCAGAACATCAATTTTCACCTCAACTTCTGCACATCACCTAGATTGCAAATTTAAATGCTGAGCCCTAACCCAAACTGGGGCTGCAAAGCACTACTCTTCAGCCAGGTAATTTACTCAGATTAAGCAAACATACTCTAAATTAACCTTTATTCCAGAAAGGCATCATTAAAAGGGTTTGCCTGCCTGTTCTGAGAAGTTACATCTGTATTTTTCCCCAACTCATAGTGATGTTTCATTCCATACTTCATACTAGTTTTATAGAAGCTATTCTTAACTCAGAAAATAAAGCAAAATTGTTCTTTCAGAATCACTTCACCTTACTCAGAAGTGAAACGTGGATATTTTTGGAATAAATAATAGAAGATACTAGCTATTTACCAACTTCTTTTTGAAGAAAAAAACACAGTCTTTATAATTTATCCCTATACTTCTCTCACCCACTTCCCTATATTTGTTTTCTAGAGCACCAAGGAAAAAGACCAGACCATGGACTTTCATATCCATATCATGTGTCACATACAGACCTTAGAATCAAACTGCCTTTGATATTGCAGAAGAATTAATACCATATGGTGACTAGTAGACCACCACTAATCATTTTAATATACATTATTCCTAGTTTCAAAATTACTTTATACCATGAACTTCTATGTCATTTACTCCTAGTCTAGGCTAGAGCCTAGCATAACATAGAGCTTCTCCAAATCCACCCATCACTTATGTGAATTTGGTGCTTCTAAAAAACCCAAGAACACTACACATGGCAGTCAGCAGCCAAATATCTTGCAAGTATATCACTACTACATTGTGTAAGCTCAGCTATTTCAGATAGCCTTGTTGTCACAAGGCTATTTGTATCGGGTTGATTTGAGTTACCTACTCATGAGATCTGAATTCAAACAAGCCTTCCAGACATGAGATACTAATTCATCAGAACTTCATGTTATCAGCAGAACACTAATGGGGGACAGATTTATATTTGAACCATATGGACGTAAGTTATACAAAAAAATCCAAGTAAGACAATCCATGTGAGATTTATACCACAATGTAGTATACTCTTTGTAAGTATGAAATAAATAGCTTATGGCTTTTAACACCCAAGGATATAGTACATTTCTATGCCAATTATAACCACTAGGGCTTATACATCATTACATATTCTAAAGCTAGCATGTCATTCCCACTAATGAGAAACAGCCACTGCTATAATTGTGCTTTTGTGTTAGTCTATCAAAAAACAGTTATTTTACAAATTGAATTATTAGCCCTACTGCATAGTGTATTTAGCTTCTACTAGACACCCTTAGAAGGATAGGCTTTTTTTAATAAACGGATATGCCACGTGACAGAATAACACTTGCTTTTGTTCGAAACTTCAGAAAAGACAAGCCACACACAATGTTGACTTCAGCTTTACAAAAACTTATGAATACTATCTCCATCTGCTTCAAAAGAGAGACTGGTCAACCTACAACTAACAAGATGCTTGAGTTTTTCTGGAAGAACCTGCAAGATGTTTCCCAGCAAGATGCCTTTCCACAAGCACCACACACCTTTCTTTATATATATACGATGCCTTTAGTATTGTCAAATAAGCCCCATACATTCCTTCTGCCTAAACACATAAATAGCAGTCTTTGGTTTCATTACTTACTCCAACACCTGTTACCTCTAGTAGGTATATTTTCTCTGCAGCAATCACGCTTTTGAATTCTTCCACCTCAGTTTCAAGGACATGCCAAAGACAGTTATCCCACAGAGAACCAGCACCACAATATTAGAGAAACAAGAGAACCCTTTCCAGGCCAGGCAGCCAGCAGACAAATACCTCCAAGGACAGAGGCAGAAGATAATTTTTTTGTCTAACTTTGCAAACAAGAAAGGACTAGAGCCTCAGAAGTCTTTAGAAGCTGACCACCACCTTCCAATTTGATTAAGAGGTAGGCACTTTAAAAAATATATAATTGTAAAAATAGCAGTATAAGAGGTCTGAGATTAACATTTATTTCTCCTATTCCTCTGACTCCCCCCCCCCCCCCCCACCCCCACTCCCCCCACTACCACAACCCTTTT
>VXBL01009982.1:163929-217679 GCA_013400195.1 Aramus guarauna
ATGTCTACGTGCCCCCCTCGCCCCCCCCCCCCCCCCATTCATAGATCAATTATTAAGATCACTTACATGATCAGGCATCTCAAGGCAATCAAAACACTGGATTAAAAAGCAAAGGTTTATAGAACCTCCTGTGTGTGAGCAGCATATCAGATCATTTAGAGTAGATTCTGAAAGATGTGGAAAATACTTCTGAGTTTCTCACAAAGTTTAAGGGACAACAGGAAAAAACTAAGGCTAGACCACATCCCCTGCTTGTCTCAGCAGTCAAAATGTTGCAGGCAGGTGAGTTAAAGACACCACACATACACAAACTCCAAGCACACACACACACTCCTATTTCACTACAGTCAGTAGAAATCAGACAACCACCTACCTTTAGAAGTATGACCCTTCAGACCTAGCAGCCAAGATCACAAGCTAGACCACACTCTCTGCTGGATTAATAGCTTTTGCACACAGCTTGCACCACAAAGAAGACCTCAAGGTGTTGTATTTTCACTAGGTATTTTACTAGTGAGAACCTGAGCTGCATTTAGCTCCTTAAGCCACATCCCTTTCTTTAGTTAAGATCAGTTTCCTCATCACTCTCCCTTTTGAGAGAGAAGGAGCACATACACAGAACATTTAAGGACTCTCCCTCTAGCACAATTAGCACTTGAGCACAAGCCCTAGACATAAACTCCCTGTCTGGTCTTGTAGAGCTCCCAGACAGCATCATCCAAAACATCTAAACCAAACAACTCTCCCAGGAGCTCCAGCAACCCCCCTCACTCTTAGCTAATTTTATACCCAGCCCTTGTACCTCCCCAGCTCATTTCTGCTCCCTGCAAGCTGTCTCTCAGCCATATGTAGGTACAAAAAACCCCTCCCCAACTATTAAAAGCTAATTAGGACTGCCTGTTCTAATTACCTGCTTGCCCAAGCTGTTCCTTATGTCCTTGCCGCTCCTCCTCATTCCCCCCACCTGTGAAGAGAGGTTAAACTCACACAGCTGCTCATGACCACCAGTCACTTTAAAAGACCAATGAACTTCTGCTGAAAACCTTAGAAAGGTAAAACAATTTTTATAGCAGACTGTACTGCCAAAGGTAATAAAACTGCCAGTTGGACATGTGGGTTCTGGTATCTGAGATGGAAGTGATGGGAACCAAAAAAAAAAAAAAAGAGAGCAAGAGGAAAGTTGATGGTCTGCACACCACTGCCCAGCCAACAGTCAGTATGAGAGGAGAAGATCTGCTGTAGGTACAACACGTGCTCCAAGCACATGGCCAGACCCAAGCCTGAATGTGAGGAACGCTGATGAAACATCAGGCTGCCTCCAAATCCCAGTGAGAATAGGAAAAAAGTACTTTTCATAGCAATAAAGTGGCACAGATAAAAGAAGAGTAAATGATGCAGTGTATGTGCAAAGCTGCTGTTTTGCTAGCTGGAAAACTATTTTCTCAGAGGATTCCTACTACTGAACACAGTAGATAACATAGCAAGAAGCCAGAAAAAAAACTTATGTGGAAATCTGAGTAGGGCTCAACAGGACAGCTCATGAAAAGATAAGTTACTATTTCATTCTTGGGTTAAGGCTGTTAGTGACTGTATGCAATACAAGTCAAGATCATATACAGTCCATAAATAATTTCTCACTCAGTCAAGGAGAGCTTCAACATAAGGCCACACTTCAAAACTGGGAAAGAAAAGCAGAGCAGAGAGAAAAGAGTTACAAGTGTCATTACTCTGACAATATTTCTAAAAGCAAAAAAAAAGTACATATTCTGATAACAAAGCCAAAGTTTATAACTTGTTCTACTGTCAAATAAACTTATACAGCCTTCTGGTGGGCATGGCCATTCATCCTATTAGCTTGGAAAGCTATCTGAAGGTGGGACGAATTACCATCTGGAAGTACCTGTCTCTTTCCATCCGCTCACGGGAGGGAGAGGCTAAGCAGCCAGTTTAATTGAGACATCTAACTTTAGATGGCTACTGTTAGGCGAAATTAAATCTACCCACACTCCCTGTTCCCCTTCCTACCAAGGGACCTAGGCAATTTGTCATCTTCTAGGGTTTAAAGGGTTATTACGGTAGCAAATTTGCTATTTAATTGGGGTACTTTTGAACTACCTTGTGAACTCCTACAAACTGTGTTAATCTTTCAAATGCAGCTCACTGGTAAAGACGTGAAGTACTATCTTGACTTTCAGGAATTAGTCAAAATTTTTTGGCTGGGCAAGAAGGGGAGAAAAGATTTTTACTTATAGAGAAAATATATATGAAAGTAAATGGAAGATATTATTAAACATTTAATCATATCAAACCCATTTTTTTTCTGAGAAAAAAACTACTTAGACTTGTAGTTCTTTGAGAATACTGGTATAGTTACATGATACACATGTTATACTACCAATTCCTGGGCCTTTCAATCTCCTGGCCTAAAATCTTGCTGGCATTCAGCAGGTAGCTGGCTCATCAGTTTTAGTGGAGATGTTGCTTGTTTAAAGAGTAGGGACTCCAGCTGTTTATGTGAAGGCTGACATCAAACTCAGGATATATTTTGCACTGTCCAATATCTAGATCACTTTTTGGTAATTATTATTTGCTATGGAATTTCCCTGTTTTTTCCTTCAATTCAAAAATTCAATTGCTGAACAAAGTAATAGTGACATTTGACAACACTGTGAGATGTTAAGGCACTGAAGTTCTTTCTCTGAAGTTTGCTTTCTTTTCTTCACAGAGTTTTTGTATATCTGCGGCTTTTGCAAAGAGGAACCAGTGATGCTATGTTAAAAAGGAACAATATTCAATGGCTGCTTATTGACAGATACAGGCTTTTGAGTTCACTTGTTTATTTTATTTTATTTCACAGCAGGAGTTTATGAAGAGAAACACAAGTGAAAATAAAGTTTTAATCTCTCATACTATAAAGGACTATAATGTCCCTTATGACTCTCCAGAAACAAATAGTGGGGTGAAGTCCTTTTGCCATTATCTGTGGCAGACTGGCAGGGGTGGGGCTGCTTTTTGAAGTCCTGAGTTTTATTTCTTTTTATTTCTTGAGCTTATTCCACCACAATGCAGTACAGAAAATGACAAGTTATTAATTTCTATATACAAGTTAAATAGAAAAGGTGACATCTGATTCTATCTGATCAAAAATAGTGCTTAGAGGAATTACGGAGTCTGAAATTCGAACCAGTAATATCTCCTGAAACAACATAGACTTCATGCCTGCATAGCAATCCATCCCTGCCTCTGGTCTGGCTCCAGACACTCCTAAGCCTTGTTGATTCTCAGTGTGGGGTAAGACCTCACACACTTAATGATACTAAATCCTTCACAGCCTCTTCCTCACAAACGTCATCTCAAAGGATCAGAGGAGTCAGCTCAGTGGAAAGGGTCTTTGCGCTTCCAATCTGGTATCACACCTGGCTCTGTGGGGAGACAAACCCCACTGAAGCCTGTTCATTACAGATGTGCCGCTCACCCATGAAGCCATTTTCACTCCTGTGCCATAAATATACACAATTCCTTGCTCCCTTTGAAAACTCATCCCATTTTTCAACAATAACAATACTGTGCTGGAAATTCATAGCTACTGCCACTCTGGACATAAGACAAAACAAATTGCAAATACTTCAAAGATCCATGGTTTCTCCAATACCATACAAGTAAAATTAATTTTCAGGTTCTCATTCCTCACTCACAGTCTAAAATCCTCCAGAACTGCCTGGAAAACTACCTGCTTTCTAATGAGACTAGCACTATGAAATTCCAGAGAGATGGATTTATTATTGGTTTTTGTCAGAAAAATGAAGACAGAAAAGGTTGATAATTAGATTAATCACAGGAACATCATTTCATTTCAGCTATGCAGCAGTTTTTACCACTTGATGGCGAACATTGCTGATCATGGAGTTAGGATACAAAATGAAATGTAGTGGTGTTGACAGCAGTGGAACGATGGTACGTGGCATGACAGTATGGTCTTCTCTTTCACGCAAAGGGCACATGATGCATTCCTCAGCTAGCTTGGCAGCTGAGTGAATAGCATATGTCAAAGTGCCATCATTGTTTTGCAGTGATGAAATGATGCAGGAGAATCATCAAGTATGTTGTCCCATAAAAGTGTAAAATCAAGAAGAAAGCACTAAAAGCAGTTGATCTGGATACAGTGGTCAGGATGTAAAATGTAACAGAATTATGAGAGGTAAAGTTTGTAAGGAGGTTGTAAATGAAATATATTTATAAGTTGCGTATGAAAATGCGCACAGTGAGAAAACAAACTTTCCTTGAGATTGCTATATAATGTCATCAGGGATTACTTCCTCTACCTTACAGAAATCAATGTTATGACAGGAAGAGACAGAGCAGGAATATTGACTGAGCTGTCAGCCATAGGAGTACATCTCTCTGAACCTGTGGGTTTGGGCTTTGATGAAGCAAATGCATTCAGCAGACGTTTTTATAGGAACTCAGGCACTCACTCAAAGTACTCACTTGCATTTTACATCCACTGTCTATTCTTGACTCCTAACAGTGACTCATAATTTTTGAGGTGAAATTGCCAAAAGTAGTACAATTCATCTATTACTCACCCCAACAGTGGATTCTTGACAGTTTAGCAATTTGACCTGGGCTCTGAACCATGGTGTAGGGCTTGACATGACACTGTGATTCCCTCTCTTTTTTCTCTTGTCCACTCCTGTTCACCAATTTAAATAGATATTTTGGCATTCTGGAAGGAAAAAAAACTCTGGACAAAGCCAGGGATGAAAATACCCTCTCTTCAGAAGTTCTCTTTACACTTACCAACGAGGAGTTTTGTGTTAAACAAAAATACCTCATTTCATGACCTCCCATATTTCATTTGATTGTTGAAACTAATAATGAAAGTATTTGAAATTTCAAAGTATATGTTTAAATGAGGATGAAGTCCACAAGCCTTTTATATCTCACAAACTGAATACAAACTGATATTAGAGATTGTGCTACCCATATCAAACCACATCTACCTTAGCAGAACTGGCTGGTCAAGCTCAAGCCAACAACACTGTAGCCATTAATTCCTTCTCTATTCCTGTTTGTATTGGCCAACAAAAGTGCAGCGTACTTGAATCACAAACAAGCTGAACGACTGTCACTGTTGGTGACAAGCAATGACTTCTTTCTTAGGAATTTTAACATGGTGAAAGAACTTCTCATCTCTGTGGAGACGCTACATACACCATGATTTGCTGCGCACTCAGCACTTTCTCCCAAAACCAGAGAGTTTGAGGATAAGCTGCAAAGAGATCGAGGAACAACCTTCAAGTCTTCCAGATGGAGATGACATAAAGTTGGCATACTTAATCCACAAAATGAACAATTAAGAAATTGTAAGAAAGTCACAAGACTTGGAAACACACAGTAAGATAAGGAGGAGAAATCATTTCAGCTTGAGGAGAAAAAAAGAAAAACAAGAATATGGAAGCATTTGATGCTTTGAGGTCAAGAATTCTCCCAAGCATGAGAGAGGGTAGGGGAACACATCACAGCCATATGAGAGATAATATTGTCAGAAAGTGGATTTTTAAAAGTTAGCAGCTGCTTCTGTGGAGAAAAGACTACATGGTAGGAAGTAAGTATAGTATTATGTTGAGCGATGATGTATTACCAGCAATCAGTAACTTTAAACAATCAGTCAGGGAACAAACACACCAGTACTGATATTACCTGGACATCTGCTCCCATTGAAAGAATGCACAATGAAATACAAGATGCATTATCAGAAGAACTTGGAACATATGACATCTTTTACGTCCTTTCGACTCTCAGCATTTTCCTGCATAAATGAAACACTGGGGCACAAGGAGATGCGCGGAACTAACTATAAAAAAGACAGTCGGTTATGGCAGACAGTGGAATGGGATTAGTTTTGTGGGACTGAAAGATGTGACTTGCTTTAGAAGTTTGTGTAGGTCCACAAATATGGAATTAACAGGTATATGTTGATTTGAGACAAAGGAATAACACGAGGAATGTAAAAGAATTTCATTGTAGTGGGAGCCGTTCTCTTCCAGATGCTATTCCGAGACAGGTATCTGTCCCATGAAAAAAGCAGACAAGACATATGAAAAGTGACCCAGAATCTTTGAGTAATATCGGGTCTGAGGTGTTAAAAGACAATGAAGTGACCACAGAGAAGAATGACGCTGAGTAGAAGACCTTCAGAGATACACTATAGAGACTATCAAAAATCATTAGAGGAACAAATGCAAATAGAAAAACAATGGATGCATTCATAAATGTGTGTGAGGATCCTTCCTGCTTTTATTAATCAAAGATAATAAGAATTGAAAATTATGCTTATATTGAAGATTCTAATAGAGCCAGAACAAAGAAGAGCCTTGATAAGACAATGCAAAAGACAATAGTGCAGAAATTGAAGTAAAAGATGGTATAAAGTAGATGTACTGATCAGAACATTTTACATGTATTCCAGTACTGGGAGGCAAGGACATGAATCACGAAGGTCCAGGAAAGCAGAAAAATAAAAATCTTTATTTGCAAACAATGCAATCATAGAAAGGTGGAGAAGGTATTCTAATGTTCTCTTTGATGGTGAGACAGATGAAAGTGAACAACAAAAGGCTATTTTCTAGATAAAGGAGTCATTCTCAGAAGAATCAAATTTTTAAAGTATTCGGAAAGCAATTATACATTCAGGAAAAATGGTGGCAATTTCTGCTAAATTATTAAGACCAAGACACAATAAGCTTAGTCAAATTTTTTACAACCTAATTTTGAAAACATTCCCAAGGAGCGGAAAGAGAAAGTTATCTTTCCAATTTCAAAATAGAGATGTATTGGAAATGTAAGAATTATTTGTACATTGCTTCTCATTACAACCTCAAAAATCCATCCTCCATACCTTTTACAGACACATATTCATTAAACAGAGGAAACAGTGAGAGACAGCGAGTATTGGTGTCTGGCAAAGAGCATGATGTTCCCTCCCAAGATTAGTCACAAAAAAGTGAAAACAAGAAATCAACTACAGTTAGATGTTGTCTCAAGAGACAATGTTGATATAAACACAATTATGGTGGAATTTCTTAGAAGATTTAGGAAGAATATGCTAGTGGGTCGTTGGCCTGCAGGGAGAGGATCTGACATCTTAGAAGACCATAGCACAAGCATGTAGCTATTTGTCTGATGTGTAGAAAGTTGAGTGCTTTCTACGTAGGGAGAAAATGAAATTTCTGCTCTGTTTCATAGCAATCCAACGCTAAGGCGGGAAGAAGAAGCATCGTACTTTTCAGAGCGGTCCAGTCACTGGTAGAATCTGGGGTTGGAAGGAACTGAAGCAATCTGCCTCGACTTCTGAGCAAGTGGTTGCTGTAGGAAAGACAATGTAGGAAGAAAAGGGTGTTTTCAGATCAATGAACATAGTGATGAAATTCCAAGGAATATAAAACCAGGTAAATAGCTGTGTAATGATAAGATTTTGAGCAAGCCTTCTGTCGGGCAATGACATGAGGTTGCAATGAGTTTGGTAGCTTAAACACCTGGCAGCATTAGCTAATAGTACAAGTTTGTGGGAGGAAGAAATTCAATTATTTGCTACTTTGACCCTAGTGACAGTGGGGAAATTTGTCTTTATACTCTTACTTTCCTTAGAAAAAAAATCTAAAAAGTCACCAAAGTAAAAAAAGGGATCATTTGACTAGATTAGCACTGATACTGCCTGATCACCAGCTGAGACAAGGAGCTGGCAAACTGAAGGGGTGACACTGTGCTGCAGTTTGACTGTAGTCAGTGCTAGCATAATATAACTAGCGTGGGTGACAGCGGCTGTGACTGTGAAGCAGTACGAGGTTTACTACCTGTCAACCACCACAGCAAACTCGCCGGGCTCCTGGGTACATAAAGCACTCTCATTTTGTTGCAGACATTTCTACAGAGAATTACTGAGAATACAGTTCGCTGTTTTGCACAGGATCCACACCGCCACTGTTATTGCCCAAGCAGCATGTTGGACCCGATTTTTATAGCGGGATTCTAGTAATCCAGATAATACTCTTTTGCAAACAGTATGCTTGTTTACCTAAAGGCAGTGAAATCCTACAGCTATTGTCTCCACCTACCTTCCTCTTCTACCAGTAGGAGCCTTTAGGTTCTCCTTGTCTGAGCCCCTGTGCTTGCCCCCTGCATTCAGCTTGCGCTCCTTCTCCTCCAGGCCTATCACGCAATCTAAATCCCGACACCGCGGAAGGTGAGACAGGCATTCAAATTTGGCTGTCACTGCAAGAGGAGAGATGCGACACAGTGGCTAGAGCAGCAATAACTGTGAAAATATATCATTCCAGCTTCTTCAAATGCCCCTCCCTGCACCGTGATCAAGGCACACCACAGCAATAAATTCTTCTAAGAGCCCTTAAATCTATCACACTAATTGCTAAATGTGGAGTAGCCATTCATCTTTCCTGGTAACATTGCAAGGCATGAATTTGCTGCAAGATTATTTTTTTTTAATGTTTCCTTATGATTAAAGCATAAAAGAAAAGTAAAAGTAACATCATTCTGTCTATTTCCAGGCTAATGCTTCTTTTTTAAACCTGGAGAGGAGTTCAGGATGGAAAATAGGAAAGATAAGGAGAACTGTCAACAGAAGGGGACAGATATTTCCCTGCTCTATTCACATGCATTCTTACCACTTAAGACACTTATTTCTAGACTGCAGAATGAATAAATGACACCCATATTTTCAGAAATTTCCTGATAACCTTCTCTAAATTTCTTTCTAGAAATCTCACAGCAAGTCTCCATTCATTTAGCATAGAGTAAGTGAAATTGGACTGCATTTTAGCAGAGAGGTCAAATATTTAAAATAATAATATTCTTTGGAGTTGGTCGATAAATATACGTGGGAAGAGACTTCAAGGAAAACATAGGCAATAATGAGAGGCTAACTTGGGATTGTGACCGTGTCCTTTGTCAATTTGTTCAGCGTACAGTAACCTTGCCAAATTAAGAAAATTCCAAGTGCATTAGGAAAGGCTGCCCTCTTCAGACAAACTTAATAAAAGGTGCCCAGAAGAATTTCTGAGTGTCCTGAAGTTAAAATAAAAATGTGGTGAAATGAACTGTGCAGTGCAATATCAACATAGTATCAACTTTCTTCTGCTTAATAACAAGTTGCTGCTATGTAAAGAAAAGTGCTTCTTGTCATTAGCTACACATTAATGCGTGTTTGTTTAGGCTCACTACAAATCCATTTATACATTTTCTGTAAGGCTGTTAAAATTTCATTCATGTGCTGAAATACAGAGACATAATTAATTAAGAAAGCTACTGAGTCTGAGCTTTCCCTACGCATATGGAAAAATAACCCATTCTGCAGTGCTGAATTGCTATCGCGCAGGAATTCTCATTAAACACAATAAACTTACTTCTTTTTTCTAACAAAACTTGGAGTTTAGATATATATTGATCTCCCTAATGATCCAAAATAGTGAGTGGAAAAATGTCTCGCCATGATTTGTGTTTTATACTTGATGGCTATTTTTAATTTCTTTTCCTTAAATCTTTCACGAGCAACTAGGAAACTGAGCTTACTTAGCCAGAAAGCGATTTTTCTTTTCCTCGCTATTGGTCATCTGAGTGTCTTCACAGGTAAAATTGTGGATTTTTATCTTGCATCACACCAGGTGGCAAAACACAAGGCCACCATGTACTTTCCTGGTGAATATGAATGAGTTTTCATAAGGAAGATGACCTGTATGAAGAAAATAACTATATCTGGGTTTACTACTGTAAATAACTGCTTTCAGTTTATTGGGGAAGGTGAAGTGGACATAAATATTTTTAGTGGTGCTTTACTTTGAAAGCTGAAAGCTCTATCGTGTAATCTGCCGAGGAGATCCAGAAATACCGATTATGTTCCACAATACCAAACCTGATACTGATCTATCAAGACTTTTCAAGTCCTTTAACAGGACCTGGGACTGTGCTAGGCAAACTTTTTAAAACAGTCACGGACTGTCAGTACAGCGCCTTGAAGTTGCTCCAGAACAGGGAGCAGAGATGATGCCGCTGAGAGAGGAAGTATTACCAGGGACAGAACCTACAAGGGATTTAACTGCCAGCTTGATGGAAGTCTCTCCGTTCTTCCTTAAGCAAGGTCTTTTTTCTAGCTTTTCAGCAAAGCCTCCAATGTCACGATGTCTCAGGGGAACACACGTAACTGCCCAATAAGTTAGTGAGCTGAGATATGGCTCTTTTTCACTGCAAAACACCTTTTTGGGGCGTCTCAGAACACTTCCCCTAAGCATGATAAATCCAGCTCATTCTATATTCTGCTCCAAAAGTTGAATCAAGTTTCCTGCCTCCTTCACCACATCCCACGGCACTCTGGACAACAGGTAGTATCTTCTTTAAACGTCCCTTTCCACAGAAAGTCTCTTGAGCGTGTGATACAGGCGGCATTTCTAAGTTCACTTTAACAAAAACCCCACACTCTTCACTTTACCCATGTGGGGAAGTGCCTCTGAAAGCTTCTCTTCTTTTGCCTTTGTTAAATAGGATTTGGTTTAAGATGTACTTTAAGTTAAGCATTACTTAAATGCTTTGTTGAACTGGGGCCTGAAATGGGACTTTAATTTCCTTAACAACTCTCAATATACCATTACTAGAATAAATGTAGAAAAATCAGACTTTCTGAAAAAAATGAGACTCAAGGGCACTAGTACAAGCAAATTACGGAGAAGTTAAATAATGCCAAACTATAAATCTCATATCTACCAACACTTATCCATCTGTCTTACCAGTATGCTAAGGAGCAGGTCTTGTTTAAAGACTGAGATGGTAAAGCTGGAAATGAATACTTGCCTTTTAGTCCCCTACTATACTATGGTATTCAGTTTCATGTATAATTGACAGGTTGAAATTTTAAGATAGATAGAGAAAATTAATTATGAATATTCAAAATACTGTCCTTTTGCCAGTAAAACCCTGCTATGCTTCACACTGACTCAGGCACCTCTTGTGCTGTTATCTTTATTTATAGGAGCAGTATTTTCTCTGATTTTGTGGTCTACACTTACTAAAATCATTTTGATGGAAAACATAACCATGATTTTGTAATAATCAAAATACAGTATATTTTTGTTTGGGTATTTTTCCTTCATTCAATTGAGACACAGTATAAAAGAAAGGCATCTTAGTTGAATACCAGCACTTTATATGCTATTGCTAGCTCTTGCACAATAGAATTACTGAGAACTGTGCTGTAATTCTTTCCTGCAGTGAAACACAGGGGTGTCCACATTGGCATTCTTGAATTTTCTTACACTGTTAAATTATAAGACTGCTTGTACTATGAAGTGAGATTGGGTTATGAATTTTCTGAAGTGACAGGTTCTGTTATATAAACCACTGGTGAGTCTGGGAATGCCATTCAACATTTTCAGCTTTGGAATTAATTTTATTCTCCTTCTTCCCATGAGGAAATTAAAAATGTTCACAGTTTTACTGGTAAGGAGTGCAGTTTCCATGACAAAGTCACATCCCTGGGAAAACCCCAAGCACTTCTTGGACAGAGCCGTGGGTGTACAGAGGTGCACTTCTCTCTGGACAGCTGTGCACTTGTTGCGAGTTATTGAGAAACTCAAACAAGGATCTTCATATTAAAAGGCTGCTCTACAAGATAGCCGCAGCATACTTCTTGGAAAAGACAAGGCTAATGGACTCAGGAAAATAATAGAAGAAATAGTTTTTTGTTGAATGCATTACAAGCCTGCCCTTTTTTTAAAAAAAAAAAACCTGGTCTTTTCTCCCATTACACGCAAGTCTCTCCTCTTCTTTCAGGCCCAGGCTGGTGAGAGGGCGAGTCAGGTATGTCCACTGTCCTCCAGCATTACAGATCAAAAGTGAACTGTGAAGTAACTGTCTGATAACGCTTATAAAAGTTAATATCATATTGTTATACAATTTACTTTGCTCAGTGGCAATTCATAATCGCAGCCTACAGAGTCCATTCAGGACTTCGTAAATAACTTGAGCAGTAAGAACTCTTCCACGACAGCAACTTTCAGTAAAAAGAATTTGAGCAGGTAAATGAACACATGAAAATTTATTAACAGAGAAAGAACACAAGAAATGAAAGTTTGTAATGCAATAAAATACACATTCATATGGAAACATTAGAGGAAGCCAGTGTAAATTCAGGGACGAGACAAGGATTACTGATTTTTCCTTACATAAAAACAAGAAAGCAACCTGTGTCCCAAGCACTGGGATAAATTCACTCAGAGATAGTTTGATTCTGCCTGTGTCCTTTTTCCAGGCAAAAGCCATCAAGAACGTAGCAAGACTATTATTCCACAATCTGAAAGCCTCACAGTCCTTTCAGATACTCACCTTCAGACTTCTAACCAGAAAATGGGGGGGAAACAAATAACACCCCTCCCTAAATAAGCAAACCTCTCAAACAACATGTTGATGTAACCTCATTACCTCCAGAATTACTTTAGATTTTCCCCTTCCGAAAATAGAAATACATAAAACTTGATCCTTCAGAGCACACCTCCAAGTCTCTGAAATTATTCTGGGCAGAAATTCCCTAGGTGTGCACCGGGTTACTTCTAACGCCTTCTTGTCACGTCAAAGACAAGTGACAAACCTAGGCTGACCCCTTGGCAAAAGCCAAGTCAATTTTCGCATCACTTGACCTCTCTGCAAGCATTAGCATGGCCATTCACAAAATGTTCGCAGCCTGCTTTCAACACCTGAACGCTCTGGAAGGTGGAGTATGAAACTTTTCACAACCTTAAATGTAAGCTTCAGTCAGCAGATGCAACTCTTGAGTAAGACAAGTAGATCTAAACACCTTTGCACTGGATTTCAGGAAGTCAGGCGTGTGGAAGAGAAAAGCTCACATTCATAGACCCAAACTACAAGTTGTCTGGAATGTTGCAGTAAGAGCAACATTCATACAGAGGAATACAGAGGAACCAGGTAAAAACCTGGGATGTGTCACAAAACATGTATGCTCTTGGAATAAAACAAGAAGGAAAGTGAGCTGACATTCATTAAAAATGGAAGAAATTGCTCAACACAGTTTTACCATACTTAAACACAGTATAAATGCATTTACTAGCACTACAAGTAGTCAGGAGTGGGGCAGGGTGAAGTTAGTTTAAAATTTAGCATGGCTGTTCAGACTGCAGGCAGAAAAGCCACAATTCAACCTACACAACCTGCTTAAGTTCAACCAAAACAAAATCATCAAGTAAGGGCAGAGATCCAGTGGAGCCCCAACGAGTCCTTCACCAGGTGTATACAGAAGAGTTTCAGTTGTATAATACGGGTGGTGTGTTGAGCCACGTCCTGTGTCAGGGTACTTGGATAGCAGAAATATAATCCGCAGTTGAGGCAGGCCAGCTTTCCTTACGACATAAAAGTTGTATCCAGTATGATGCATATACACTGGCTGCATTAATCAGGACTTTTAAATTCCCATTTTAACCAGTGGGTATTTCGGCACACTGTACTGGGGAATCATTCTGTGCTCGGCCAGCACAGCTTATTGCAGCTCCCTTGGAAAAATAGCCACTTCTCTTCCAGCTGTGTGATGTTGGTCTGATGTCAGGTTTCGTAACACCCCTTAGGTTCAACTTAGGTACACCAACACAAGATCATCCTATAGGCTGGGAGTGTACCCACAGACACGGATACTGAAAGAGGCCTTGGCAAAACAATCACTGCACTCACCATTTGGCCTGCGTCCTTGTACCTTCAAGCTGGGATTTTCAAAGGAGTTTGAATTTCGCTGGTAGATGAACACATAATACCCCTTCATTCCTTTGAAGAGGCCAGTCTGAAGCTGTCTGAGCCTGCAAATAGTGATTAGCATTTAAAGTGGCACCCTCAATAATAAAATCTCTGTGAGACAGATTCTAGTTTTCTGGTAGTGAAAGACACTATTCACATTTACCTCTCAGGAGCCTAATTTTGGTCTCATACTGCTAAATGAGAGGTCACAAAGTATCAGCTCCAGTGAACTGCTCCTAGGCTCTTCAGGTAAGATTTGTGCTTCATTTGCAAGCTTTCTGGAGGCTGCAGTTTGCTGCTCCCTCTCCGTTCCCCTTCCAGCCTGAAGAGCGGTACCTATCGTCAGCTGGGCTGCAGGAGCCTGAAGCGACACCTTCCTCATCCAAAGACTTGCACCTCCTCCCAAGCAGGCGTGAATAATCATCTCTGAAGTCTGATTATCCCATTATGCTCAAAAATCCGGCTCCCCACATCTGGATCCTGACAGAATTATGGGGCTGTGAGGGTCTTTGTGGTATGCTCTGCATCTCTCCTATCTGCTGAGACCAAGTCCATGGTAGCCGCTTACAGTTCAGCTCAGTCTTCAGCAAAGCATTTCATTGATCAGTGTTGTACGGGGCTGGTTAAAAGCACACAGGAAGGATTTATCCTGACACGAAGTTGAAGCTTAGTAAAACAAATCAACAAATGAACAAACCTGCAGCCAGGTAAAAATATCTGAACCCACAAGTGAGGAAGGGTTCAAATAACGGTAAAGCTTTCATTCCTAGCTGCTTCTGCAGAAGTAGGTGTTAAGCAGAAATGCTTCATGGAAACAAACGTAACCTGGGCAGGTTCTTTCGGGAGAGTAAATAGACAGAAAAGTCTCCTGATACCCACATAAACACCACTACCCCTCTTTCTACTTTCTGCTGCAGCCCAGACAAGGACGTTGGTCAAACAGTTCAGAGAAAAAACCAAGCGTAGGTTTCAGAGCTGTACATTCCCCAGAGAAGACCTCCTCTGCTCTGATTTTAAGAAAACCCAAAGTCTCTTACTTTCCTACATCAATCTTGAAATCTGTTCCATTTTGCACGCTTGACTATAGAAATCCTCTCTGAAGTCCCTGAAATAAAAATATTAAGCAGAACACCAAAGTGTTTCTAGAATACTGTAGCACTCGAGTCTCTGTCTGCCACTCCGTGGCACATAGCAATTTAAAATTATTGAAGCTCTTAAATTAAGTGCTTAAATTTGAAGGTGATCACCACTCTGAACATGTGAATTGTACAGCTATCTGAACTATCAAAGCACTTCAATTTACTCTAAGCAGGTCATTTTTGGAAGTGATAAGGGAGCCTGAGATTGCCCAGCCTGCACCGATTTAAAGATAGTGAAGTTTTCCATTTGTTTTTACAAATACTTGAGCAATTCTGGTAGCTTACAGGAAACCTGTGCTGAACGCATTTGAGCAAGTTGGGGGGATATGTGTGTGATTTTTTTGTTTGTTTGTTTGCTTTAATTAGCAATTTTTCATCAGCGTTTTCCTTCAGGAGTCAAGTCAGATCAGATGTTTTTCCCTAGTTCTTCCACAGTTGTGTGGATATAAAAATTGAACACCCATATCCATTTTCAAAGTCTTCAATTCCCTTAATATACAATATACAATTTTCTGAGTGTACTGAAAATTTCATTGCTTTGTAGCTACAAATTGAAACCTATAATGCTCATCTCCAGGAAGCAATCATTAATGCCTTTTTTTACAATACAATATATTTAGTCTTGCAATTTTGGCACACAGTGCCTTTTGAAAGTATTTTCTTAAATGAACTAGTAATAGCTAGTTACCCCCTGTAATATATTACTCAGTGATGAAATAGTTATATTCTATACACAAACCTTTTATAGCTGCAAGGACTATAGAAACACGAGAGATCCTTAAACTCCAGGATGATTCTTTCCTTTACCATCCAAAGTAGCTTAGGGCCAGAATGGGGCCTTGCCAGGTTTTTTTGGGTTTGGACAGCTTTCTACATATTCCCAGAATTGTTAAATATTGCACTATTTCCCACACTGCATAAAGTTCAATTAGAGAGATTCTTTTTGTGGGCCGCCTTCTTGTGCTCCTCAACTGCCCCATGGCAGAGCTGTCATGGCTGATGCCCTGCCTTGATTCACAACTCCCAGCAAATATTTCCAATTTTCTTTTCTGAAGAGCTTTAAAGATAAAGCGTAATTATCTGAAAACTCTGATGAATTCTGGTATTTGTTATAAATTAATTCCACTTAATGCCTAGTCGGTTTAGGGCGCTTGCTTTCTTTATCAGAAATAACTTCTGAGTTGAAGATTTGTCGGTTAGCCTTCCAGTTACAGACCCTTGAAAATCAAATCTCTTTGAAGTGGAAGTACATTTTGGCTATTTGACAGCATGTCCTTTTATACATCTGTACTGACCCATGATCTACTGCAAAGGATGTGCGTTACCGCCTGTATGCTCTGCCTCCTAAAATAATGTGTCAGCTGGGACCTGGGGGATTTTTGCTGCAATATCTGTTGTTTACTCACACCTGATTGATAACCAGCTCATGTTTATGATGCTGAACAGCCTTGAACTACATGGGGGGGGATTTTTGCCATTTGGAAAACTTCTGCAACCAGCAAAATCTAATTCTGATGTACATCTTCTGAGTCATACAGTGCTGCATTGTAGTCATCTACATTTTTCAGCATAATGGCCAGTCAAATACCAGAGGTGAGATAATACAACCATGCTTGACATTTATCTATTATCAAATCATTTGCTCAAGTTTACATTGATTTAACTGCGCACGCTGCACCTTGATAAAATTATTTTTATTGGCATACCGTGACACATCAAGATGTTTCAGAGTAATTTACAAAGAAATCTGTCACGTGGTTTCAGAAAAATTACGAAGGGTTTTTGGGGTTTTTTTTTAAGCCATTTCATGTTCTCTTGAATGATTAACCCTCCTGTGAAAAATCAGTTGACAGGTTAATTTTCCAGGTTGAAATCCAGGCTTCAGTAAAACCACTTCTTTCATTTTGTTTCGGTTTATATGACAATGTAGAAGAGTTTGCCTGTCACTAGAAGAAGTATAAGTCACAGTTGCTTAGTTTGCTTACTGCTATGATTGCTTACATCTCCCTTCTTTGGCATTTTAGCTATAATGCTGCATTCCTCATTATTCTGTGAGATTTTCCTAGTTCCTCACTTTGCTGAAGAGTTCAGTAATTTATCAGCTATCTCATTCTCAAAGCATTTTCATGATGGTTGGGGCTTCACATGAAGTTTTCTCAAGTTTATGAAGGTTTGTCATTTCTTCCTACAGTGCCTGTAAAGCAAGTGCCACAATAGCAATTTCAGAATGGTGAAAGTCTTAATCAAGTTCAGTAGTTGAGTTGGCAGAATACTTTACTACAATCCCCTTAACCAACTGTTTCAACTTCTTGACAAAATTATCCTTGCTGTTGCCCACGTTTCTACTCATGCTGCCGCATACTGCACTGTCCTTTGCTTTACAACTTTTTGCTGCTTCTTTTTTCAGAGGTATTTCTGAGGAGTTAATGCTTTTTTTTGGCTTGTTTCTTTTCTGTCCTCAGTTATGCAGACTTCAGAGACACTTTCCTGAAAATCAGGAACAGCTGTTGCAGCACCTACGATACGATCATTCAAAAAAGACAATGGCGCATCAGGGCTGACTTGTACAGGATCTGAGCCTTGACACATGTAGACTCCTTTCATCGGTACAACTGGAAACTTGTTTTGTTGTGTCTTGATTAGCCTTTTCCTTATGTTTTGTTTAGGATTCTAAAAAAAGAAGAGTTGGAAAAGAATTCCAAGGTTGTTTTGGCCCCACTCTCTGCATTAACTTGGGATCGAGCAGTTGCAGACTATCCCTAGCAGAGTTTCCTTTAACCATTTTTTAAAAGTCTCTAATGAGGAAACCCTGGACTGTCCCAGTGTTGGAACAATTGCTCACTATTCCTTCCCATCATTCGTGTATGTCTTGGGAGATGAAGTTTCCCCTCAGGTCTCTTCTTGCTAAATTAGACAATCATTTCTTTCACCTTGTTTCCATAAGCACGTTTTCTAATCCTCTTTTCCTGTTAACCTCCTCCGGGCTCTCTCCAGTCTGTCTACTCATAAGCCCAGCTCCCAAAACCACATTTCAACTGCAGCTACACCAGTTTCAACAGGAGCAGAGCACTTTTCCTGCTGCTGATAAAAAAGTGAAAACATCCCAAAGCATCAACTCTCATGTTTTCATAGCAGCATCATAAAAGAGGTGTACTTTTTAAATGAATTTGTTCTTCAGTTTTATGAAACAAAAAATCTGGTAACTTCTAATATCAGCTCATCCATATCATCTCATGTCTTCAAGAGGTGACCTCAACTTCCTTTTAGGAAAAGTTAAACTGATTAAACCAATTCCCAGTGACTCCATTTGGATGACTTCTATGACTTGTAAACGGCCATATTTAGCAATGGTTTCTGCTCGCTCTGACACTGGGAGCTGATTACCATTTTTTCCTCATGCTGATCTAAAATACAGGGACTGTGCTTGCTCATTGCTTTCTCCAATATATTTTGACTGCCCCAACTTTTGTTATTGCCATTACTGCAAAGATAACAGCCTAGCAATGTTGTCAATCGTTGCATGCTGATGAGTAACTCCACAGTCATAACTGGCTCTTAGCCTATGAGTGATGATGCTGTTTCTGAATTAACGTTATGCTCACTGAATAGTAACTATCTTGCATCCTTGGATATATTACAGATTTTTTCATTTTTAAATTGCTTTTTGTCAGCACTGATGTTTGCTCACTCCAAGGATTTAGGGCTTGCATTTGTCCATTTCTTTCATTACCGCTATCAACTTTTATTATTGCACCTATTGTTCTAATGCTCTAGAAATTTACTTACCTACTTAACTTCAGAAATACTGCCACAGAGGCCTGGCTTTACCAATGACTCACATGAAGACTCACAAAAATTGCAAAGTCCACTACCTTGCTAGTGTGACTACCTTAGTTTATTTCTGATGCTTGATTTTATTTTGCTAATGAGTATAAGTTACAGAACTATCAATCATCTGCCAGTCTGGCAAAACAGTGAACTTCATTTCATCTGGCCTCTTTGACCTGTTAGACTTAAGTGGCCCTACCAGGAGTTAAAATTCCAGCCAGCAGAGATGATAGGATCATTGAAACACAGGCTTTTTCATTACCGCAAGGGGTAGCCCTCAAAGACTGAAATCTCAGTGGTGGTGCTCGTAAAGATTAACATTCCTGCTAGAAACCACTGCCCAGCATTTCAAAACACTTCTACCTAAAGTTAATGCCTGAAAGCATGCTTAGGTGATGAAACCAAAGTAGCCCGGGTTGGGAAGGTGCTGAGTACTCACAACTTTCAGCAAATTTTGGAATTAAATGAAAACACTAGGTGAAATAACAGACCTAAAAGAGACAAACACAGTAGCATACGGCTATAGACTTTTCAAGATCGAAATAAATCTTTGCATGAACTTAAATAAAAAATTCTTAAAAGGTAAAGTGACTAATTGCTTCTTTTTATATAGTTTAATTGATGGCCTAAAGCCAAGAACAGATGTAAAATTAATTAAAGTTTCATAAATAATTGTGACTTCATTGTGATACAACCCTGAATAATGGACTGAATAATAGGTTAATCAATTGACTGATTCTTTCACTGAACAGAATATCAAACGAAGATACTCACCTATTATTTATATTCATTTGTATTTAGATGTAAGCATGTACAAATCTGACTCCTTGCCATATTGAAACAGGATGGAGTATTACAGTGTGAAATGTTCAGACAGAATCTGTCATCCCTCTGAAACTGCAGGCAAGGATGACCATAACACCTCCTCTTAGCACATCCATCCCAGTGCACGCTGTGTTTGATGTGCCAAGGAAAAGCTACCGACACTTGCCCAGCCCAACCATCGATATCGCTTCTTCAGGAAGCTCCTCCTCTAGTTTCAGCAAAAGATACAGGGTCATACAAGCAGTGCCCTGAATCTGGATAATATAGTCTGTCTACACAGGTTGTACACAGCACACTAACACCAGCTTGCAGATTTGGGGTGGATGTAGGGCAACAAAGGTACTAAAGAACTTCTGCCAAGCAGAGGAGCCGTTACCCGCATCTAAGACTGATACCACTGCCTCTCTGAGACTTTCAGTGCTCCCAGATAACTTCATATAATCAGGTTTTGAAGGTGCTTATTATGAAAGATTCAAGCCAGCTTATAGTATGCAAAAGCATAGTTAGCAGTTGTTCACAAAGGGACCTGCATGTGGAGGAAGACTTGAAGAGAATCATGAAATAAATACATCCATGAGTCTGCATTTAAAAAAAATCTTTTGAATGTAGGGCATCTGTAAGTCAGGTGCTAAGCTAACAGGCTGGCAGGCCAGCATGTTTTCTTTTACTCCTTTTGCTAGTTCTAGGCTATATTTTCAAGTGTCAAGTCACATTTCAGATCAGCGCTGCATATTTTCTTACCAGCAAAGCAAAGCAAAGCAAAGCAATACCGATCTTCTAAAATAAAAGTGCATATTTATTTGAGAGCACCCTGCAATATACCAGCAGCCAAATTAAACTGCATTTAATATTTCCTGTGTTGACTGTAATATTTATCAAATGCTTCAATTTATTTTTTTATATATATATATATATACATACATGAGTATCTTTGAAACTACATTACCATTTCTGAGAACCCTCCAACAAGGGTTTTGTTGTTCAAAGCTGTCGTAAAGAGAGCTGCGCCAAAGGGAGCTATTTGGACAGCACAACAATGAACTTTATTGATCCTGCAAAAGCCATAAACACTGTTACATTTTTCTGAGTGCCATCTATGGGCACATTTGCCATCAGCTGATAATGGAAGTGTATGTGTGCCTATGTACTGTTGTTAAAGACAATACCACTATGCACCAAAGAATTCAGCCAACACATGTTCCCTAACTTCCAGTTCTGGAGTGCAATCTTTGCAACCTTAATGTTCTCCTACTGCAATTATATAAGTTTAATTGGCGTCAACCCTGGACCCACACTGAAAGTGCAACTTTATCCAAGACTGCAAAGATTTTCTGGCTTTTTATTTACAGTAGGTTAAATTGTTCCAGTTGTGGCCTTGACAACTATACAGGTATGCCAGTTCATTCACTCACATTGGGAAAAAAAAAAAAAAGGCATGTGCATGCAAGTGAAATAACTGTGCACCTAAGTAAGTGTTTTCACAAATAATATGGCAGGGTATTCAGTAAGCACCATATTTGGATAAGTACTGTGTGTATAAAAAGTTCTAAGATACAAAGTAGTGTCTGTGTCAATGTATGATTTACCAGTGGGAGTACGTTAATGGATGACTTATATTCCTGCTCACCTAATCCAGCAGGACATCTCTTGGAGCATGTCTTTGCTCTTACCCAGGCATGTTTCCTTTCCTTAAAACCCTGCGTCTGGGAGAACAGCATACTTGCATGGCCAAGTCTTATCCCGTATGGAAGTAAAGGATGTCTAGTTTGTGTGCCCAGACTGGGAAGCACAAAACGGGGAGTTCTTGCAGTCTGGTACCATAAACGTAGCCCATGTCAACAGGGTTTATCCTACAGTGAACATTAAAGAGGAGATTTTTAAAGAAACATAAGAAAGGCATGAGCGACCAGGGATCAAACACCTTGAGGCTCCTCTGAATAGCACAAGGTAAAACAAAACAACCAGTACGCCGCCCCATACCAATTGCCACATGATAACACTCCCTGAGGCTCCAGTCCAGTAAATCTGGATCTTGTTTATGGAAACATAATTAAAGCACTTTCCTTGCTTTCCTGTAATAGACACTTTAGGGCCTGGTAATCAAAGGGAAATAGCTGAAAAGTCTGTCCTTGGGTTTCACTACGCCCATGCATTAGAAGCCTATTTGCCTTCCTGGTCCCAAATTCACATCCCAGGGCTTCTTTGACTCTGGTAACTAATGAGACCGCACAGCCTGAAATCCTCTGCTGCTTGGTGACCCTACCTGCAGAAGCTTCCTTCCTCTTCCCACTAACAGGTATTTAACTATCCATCATGCATTTTTAAGAGGCTCAAGTGCTTTACGCTGTTTAAATGTTTGGACCCTTACACCTGCTGCGATGCTGAGAATATCAAATGGGAATCCTGCCCTTACCACCCACGAGTGATTCACATACATGTTTCCCTTGGCGCAGACAGTGCTCAGGCCCATCTGTTTGAAAGCACCAATCCTGCTTGCTGGTCCAACGCTCACACAGCGATGCCAAGGGACGGGAACACTGAGCAGGATAATGCTAGCTCACATACGGCGCTAAGAGTCCTTTCCTTTGCTTCCACCCCTGCAGTCACACTGCATCACTTCAGCTGCAAGTCTTGCTGAAAAAGGGTTCGCATCTGCTCAAAGTACGCTGCCATGGAAGTAAGTTACAGTTCAGGGAAGCTCCAGCTATACATGGTGGCTGCCATTGATGAAGCCTGTCCTCAAAGGCCTGCTCAGGAGCTCATGCCCGTGGCAGAAATCTGTAGCTCAAGAAACACGGATTCGACTGCGGACAAATCTCCTTCTTATTTGAAGGAATTAATGCAGTGGAGGTGCCACAGGGACCTTCACAGAGCTCCCCGCACACATACTTGAGTCCTAAAATTCTAATGAAAGACACAAGTCAGAAACAAAGGACTCTGAGTAATGAAATGATTAAAGAGAAAATACAGTTGAAAACTCCTGGAACACATTATAATTTAATATCTCATTATTTACTAGGCACATTGAACATAACACGAATTTCCCTCTGCTCCACCAAGCCCACTTCATATTCCACAGAGCCTACGCTTTTGTATCTCATCCAAGTTGAGATGAAATTGTCTTGTATATCAGACAAATGTACTCAAGAGTAGCCTACACTTTGATAATGTACAATCTGAATGTTCCCGATAGTCCAACTTCCACATCATTTAGAGAATTTGCACTCACACATATTCAATGCATAATGAGTGGCTTTAGCAGTTCATAATTATTAAGTAGTTATTTTACATGCCCTTGTGACTGGTAAATAATACCATAGAGAAAATTAATAAATGATTCTGCATAAACCTAGAAGTTCTTGTTTTAAATCTGCATTATCATGTTGCTTCAGATTCATAGGCTTAGGTCTGAACAAACATGAACTTCAGGGACATTTGAAATTCAGCTCTGAATCCTGACCTGGATTTTCTAAATGACCTTTGAAATTTGGAACTAAATCCAAATGTTGCAGAGTCTCTACCTGGAAGCCATTCGCTGATGGATTTTCATTCAGTCTAATGTAGGTGGCAAATTATGCTGGGAATAAGTCATTTTCAAGAGATCCAAGGTCTGGCACACAGACTACTACATCCAGCAGGTTTAAATGGAAAACAAAGGTTCTTCATTTACCTCTGAGGCTTCTGTCTGATTTATTTTGCTTCTCTGGTTTGCATTTATTTGATTGTTTTTGCCAGGTATAATGGAGAAAATGCAGGCATTGCTAGGGAAAGCTGTAATCTGCAGTGCTCTGAGGCAGTCCCTCAACCACAATGACCCCTCGAAGACGCCTCTGGCTCGGACCAGAAAGGGGAGAGGGCAACCCACAGCTGGACAGGCCTTTGCAGCTTGCCCAGATGTCAGCAAACAGATGTCTTTACCGGCCAAGATTGAGCCAGCCATAACTTTTTACAAAGCAGTGAGGTACGTACTTAACTTTACTCATGTATTTAAACTTGAGAATGCACTTAACTGCTCTGCTGAGCACGGACAGGCACAGCCACGTGCCATGCTGCTCTGGGGACATTGGGTCAGTCACTCTCAGAGCAGTGAAAGCTTCTCAAAAACTCCTGAAAATGGGAAATACAGGAAATACTATTATCAGGTAACTACTCCAGTGTCAGGAGATGGCAATTAGGAAAGTCTCCCTTTGGCAGTCTCTGACAGCACCTGACACTGTACTACAACAACCCCAACGATCCTCTACCCTTTTCTGTGAAGGCAGACATTCAACATATATTGGTAAGCTGGCAGATCTTTCCTGAATAGAAACTGAAGAGAATTCAGAGTTTCCCTCTTCTGAACTGTACTATAACTAAATGAATATATAAACATAATTCTGAAAAGCTGACTTGCACTTATCATTGCTATCACTTGTCTTGATTACATAGGACCACGTACAATTAAAAATAATAATGAATAAATGTATTTTATAAATGCACAAATACTCAGGGGCAGAATCACCTTTTCAGACATCTATCAGTTGCTTTGGTAATGTGTTAAAGAAAATAAATTAAGATTTTTTAAAAACGGTCTAGTTACTACCAGCAGGAACTGATTGTTCTTTAAAATAACTTGAGTTTCATGAAAATATAAAACCCAAAAGCTTTGATACAGATTGAGAAAATTGTCCAGGTTCCAGGGACAGGAAGAAAGGTACCAAAGCAAGTATTTTGTTTGCCTTTTGACCTTTTCTGCCCACAGAACTCCCTGCAGTGATGTCCAACTCTGTTTCCCGAGCAGCTACTGTTAGAAAGAAACACCATACCTTTGACCATGCCTTAATCTGCATTTTTCAGGACAAAAATTTCTAGGCCACTGTGCTGATCACCCAACTAGAATTTTTAAGTACCCTCTGAAATTCTCCCATCCAAATAGCGCCGTGTCCCCTGCACATTTTGCTATCTCACTGTTCATTCCCTTTTCTTAATGAGAACTATGAACACATTTTATTTCTGCTGTACTGGCAGAAGATTTATGTCTCTACAGATTCTTCAGCATGATTGTCTCTGCATTTTGTGCGAGCAGTGGTAATTTTTTTAATTGCGCTGCTATAATCCATATTTTGAACAGAAATTACACATAGATAAATAGAACTAAGTTCATACTGAGATGAAGACCACTGGAGTCAGGATTATCAGATTGTTTTTTGACTAGTGTTATGTGTGGTTCAAAGATGACCTGAACTTTCTTCCCTCTTCTTAGAAAAAGAAACATGAATCAAGTCAGCCTTCCATTTTAATCAAATTGCCCTGATTATCTGGTATGGATCTGAAGGAGGAAGGTTTAAATAGCTCCTACAATGGAAATATTTCAGAACTAATCTGACAGTACAAGCAAAAAGAAGTAATTAATAAAAGCAAATGAAATTACATTGCAGTAATCAGGGAATGGCTCAGGAAAGGGCACAAAGATTACAAGAACCAGCTGATTACTGTGGATTGTTTCTACATTCAAAAAAAAAAAAATCTATGCCCTTCAGGTTACTGAAAAGGAAGGAAGAAAGAAAAGGAAAACATAAATGCATACAAATGCATTACTGAATTGCAGTTTGCTGGACTTTACAAAAAAGAGCAGTTTCATATTAATGAAAGAAACAGATTTGATTATATAGTTTTCTTTCTGTGGAATCAGGGATAGTTTTCTGCAACGGAGTTAATGTGGGTGTTAACTGAGTGGCAAATCCTGAGGCAGACTTCTTGCTGAATGGTTAGGAAGGAAAACCAAAATCCTTTACTGAGGACGGAGGTCCCATTTCTTGCCCTTCCTATCACAGCTCTTGGGAAGACTAAAGTTTTATATTGCCCAAAGAGCCTCTTACCTGGACATATTGCTGATAACTCTGTTGCCTTCTCGCCTGGGCATAAGAGAGGAAAGATACTGGAGGAATGACATGGGGCTGTGCAGACAAACCCCAACAGCTACGGAACATTTGAGGTTCACCTTACATCAAAACGGAGGTTGGCCATTGAGCTCTGGCCAATGTGAAACCAGACAAACCATTAAAAGACACTGTGAGCGCTCCCTGAGTCCTTCTTTAGCCAGTGAGAAGTAAAGTATCTCAGGTGTTCTGCCTTGAAAATGTAAAGCAATCATCATCCTTACCATAAAGTGTCAATGAAAAGAAATTCATGCATCCAAAATTACAATTCATCAAAGGTCAGACAAAGTCTATCACATGCTAACAGATTAGCATCGTAGAATATTTGAAAATATTTTTCAATCCAAACAGATTAATTAGCAAACTACAAAATAAACTGGTGTTTGGGAGGATGTGTTGCAAGGACATGATTGGATTACCTTTAACAACTGGGTTTCCCTGTAAGATTCATGCTTTAGTTTTTCAAATGTTTGTTAAAGGCAGAAACTAAAGCAGAGCTGGATGTAGCTGTAACCCCCTGGAAAACTGGAAGAGGATCAGGTTAAGAGACTCTGCAAAATGAAGAGCTGTAATATGAAATTTAATGTATAATCATCATCAAGTGAGGTAACTTAGAAACTGGAAAGCCTTGTCTTAAGAGTTAATGCCTTAATCCCAACACATCATTCACACTGTGAGAAAAAATGTCAGAAACTGAAAATCCATGAAACAAGGTTAGGGAAAAAAAAAGAACAAAGTAAATATTGTGATTGACAATGTGCTGGTATTGATTTGTTTTCATTCCTGCAACAGGTACTTACTTTGTGGCTTGCCAAAATCTGACAGCATCCTTTATGTTAAAGTTATTCTAAGGCATGATCTATTATGTCTTTAACCAAATATTACTGATGAGTACCTATGCTAACTATTGCCACTAAAAATGGAGTATTTATCCTGTCCAATGCCTGAGCTGAGAGGTATTCACCTCTCAAAGTTTGGATTGCCAGAAAATAAAACTGTGATGGTAAAGGATGTGGTTATGTGGTAAATAGTGGAGAAATTTCCTTTTAACTAAATACAAAGAGTAAAAGAGTTTCCTGATTATTAATGATAAGCTTGTGCTCAGGGCCCAGCTAAATCAAAGCCAAGTGTTCTCAACCACAGAAACAACAAAAATTATGATGGTATGATAATCATATGTGGTTTGATTATATGCATCCTACAGGCTCCTGCAGTTCTTCCTAGCACTTAGTCCAGGCGCAGCTCATCTGCTGTCCCATGGCCAACCACCACAGCCCCAAAACCACCAACTTCCATAATTTTGTAGTTAAAAGAAGTGAGGAGGAGGTGGGTAAATGTAGCCTGAGGATCACTGTTTTGCCAGGGCCCTGCCAATGTCTGCCTCCTTGGAGCTGACAAAGCAGCAGACAGACCCTACAAGCTCAATCACACATGTACCTACATGGAACAGGACTTGGCACCCTCTGTGCCGTGACTGCCGGGTCAGGACTCTCCAACATGCCCCATGAGATCCTTTCACCATTTCCCAAGATGATACAGAGGGATTTGGATGCCTTACCCTTGGACTGAGCCTTGGCATTGTGAAGGAAGAGAGGAAGGAAAAAGCTCTTTCTTGGATTTTCTATTTGTGTACACAGGTTTTGGAGACCTTTTTGGACATCCCCAAAAGCACTGAACCAAGAGACACCATACCATGGACAAGGAATGGGGACACACGCTGGAGAGGCATGATCAAGATTCAGTGAAGGAACACAGTAAAGACCACTGCAACAGCCATGCTGGTCCTAAAGTTTTCTGTTTAGTGTTTAGAGCGAAGGCTGTCTTGATATATACTATATATCTGTATCTATATACTATAGACGGAAACAGGTAGGCAAGAAACAAGCAAGTTATTTGTCCTCAAGGACCCACATCTATGCTGCTAAAATAGCAAGGCCAGGTCATGGGCCCCAGCATTTGCATGCCATTGGCCATTCTGGGTGTTACCTTAGTCCCTGGCCTCATGTTCCCCATAGGATGTTTTAATCAGGTCACCAAGTTTTGTGGGGCAAGAGAGTTTAGCAGTGTGCACACGCACTGTGCCACATCTCGTAGCTTCAGGGCCAGCAAAGAGTCTTTGGCACAAATTATTTCTCAGTATAAAGATGTAGGTGCACAAAAGGTGTCCTAAAAAGCAAAGAGAGAGGCAGCCATGTTACCAGTGGTGAAATACAGATGAGAAGAGTACTCATCTTCAGTACAAGTAATAGTAGCAGAAAAGGTCTGCAGTGCCCTGGTTATTCCTTCCTCCATAGCGAGAATGCATCCTGGTATGTGCGCTTATAATGGAGGTGTTCCCATACCGTGAAAAACCTGCCAGTACTGATGCTTGCACCATTTCAAAATTGTAAGGAGTCAGGAACTGCGGCTGCTGACGACAGTGGTGCCCGCTGCCACTGCTAACTGTAATACCCTTCAGAACAACCCCTTCCCTAAGAGATGGTAGAAATGACAAATTGAAGTGTTAATTTGTTAAACTGCAATGGCACTATCAAATTAGCCTGGCTTAACACTAAAAATAATTCCATTCATTAGTGCAGAGCCAAAACGAGTATCATCTACAGAGCCAAAACAAGCATCATACCTTTTGATAGTAAAATTCTGTGTGCAGAGCAGTCTTATAAATCCAAGAGAAAAAAAACGGAAACAGGTAGGCAGCTCAGAGAATTCAGCTCATACAAACGGAGCAAGTCCGACAAGGATGTTGCCTCTGAAGACACTTCAGAGAGTGAGCATATGCATCTGCTGAACACCCCTGAGGTTCACCAAAGAAGTGTCTTGAACCCTAGCTTCTCTGACGGCTACTCTGGTAGCATCAAAGACTGTTCACTCGTGACAAAACCAACAAGTACCAAGTAGTGAATTGCCTCCTAACATATAAAGAAAAAAAAAAAAAAAAAACATTGTCACAATTTTTTTTGTGTTTGGAGGCCAAGCTGAGTCTATTCCAAGCATCAGGGCCAAAATAGCATCTACGATTAAAACATTGCTGACAATGTTGTTGAGGCTACATGAGACGGAGCAGATTACAGGTCGCCCTGCAGCTTGGAGGTATATTGGCACTGTGATGGTAGCAGTAATAAAAATGTGTTTGTGTCAGTAAAGTAAGCAAATATGACTCAAAGCACACAGGCAGTAGACAGGCTGAGTAAGAATTCACTTTTCTAAACATAACCACAATTTGAAGTGCCAAGGCATGGTAGCCTACGGAGCCTCACCGCTGGACAGCTACTGCAGAAATCTTACAGGATGTAATTGAAATTAATGACAGAAGAAAGCAACACTCACAAGCCTACCATAATTACTGCTTTGCAAAAGCAAAAGTTCTTTTCTATCACTGATATATTCAAGAAGACATTAGATAAAATGTCTATGCCATTTGATAAAATACCATTGTATAGAGGTAGTTAAGAAGGGCGGTAGGTAAATGCACTGCAGATGCCCTGCCATATTCTCACAACAGGAAACACAGAGTCGTGGGGGGGAAAAAAAACAAGTACAACTGGAACAGAAAGCATAGCCTTCACCATCTGGGAACTTACTCCCCTTGTCTGGGAGTGATCTCTAAGCCCACGTTAAAAGATCAATGAACTGCAAAAGATGTCTCAGTCTGCCCAGGAATCCGAAGAATGAGTGGAATTTGGTTCTGCTTTGATTTCAATTTACCCTGCCCACATTACAATTTTGTAACATATTGTCAACCTAAAAATATTTGTTCTGTTGCCAGTGTCCTGTCACTACAGAAAGGGAAACAGTGATATTTTGATTGTGATGGGTAAATGGCAAAAGCCTATGAAATAAAGTGGGGGTGCGGTGGCGGTGGGGGATAGCTGGGGAAAGAGTCATTCCCTAAATAACCCAGTAAGCCTATGCTTTAATACTCATTGTGAAGCGTGATCACGCTGCTAATGAACCAATAAATCCTCCTTTGCATTGGTGCTTGAGGGAGGGGGGTCAGAAGGTGGAGAGCGCTCCCTTTCCTTTCTCATTACAAGCAGCAATGCAAAATGCTTTAATAAAGCTCAGTAATGTCCTAGAAGGAATATTCAGCTCATGCGTCTCCTCACGAACCCATGCCACAAAACGGCATGGCTCCTTGGCTCCTCTGGCTTTCCTCGTAGGACTCCTGTCCAACAGCCAGCACCAAGCCTGGCCCTGCCCTCCCCGTCCTCCTCGCCAACCTTCATCCACTTTGGGACTTCTATACTTGACTTCCAGACCTGCACCAGCCGATTCAAGCATAAGTATCACTGATTAATGCCTAATCCTGCCCGCCCCCCCCAATACTAAGATGCCCTTATTTGAAATTGTAAAGGAAAGAAACATTTACTTTCCCCAAAATTGAAACTGGCAATGAAAAACGAGCAAAGCCTCTCTCTAATTAACGCTAATCTGTCTGCCTTGTGTACGCACTAGTGAGGGAGCCACAGTACGCTGCAGATCAGAAGATAAAAGCACACTCAGGAGTTCAACTGCTTTAGAAGCACAACATCTGTTAGCCATGTTATTCTGCAGCTACCCAACAAGCAGAGCACTCTTCATAACGCTTAATAGCTTATGCATTATGTATGCAGCCGTTGATACAGAGGCGCTTGGGTTCAGGGTTTCATTCTGCACAAGTCTCAAATTATAAAACTACGGGTAAACCTGGGGAGAGTCTCTCTCTCCCCTCTCCTTCCTCGCATGGTGAGTGAGAGCTCAGGGCCAAATTCCATTACCAATTACGCTAATACGGCTCCACTCACAATCAGCCCGGCGTAACACAGAACAGTATCTGACTGACTCCATCTTTAATTCACTCAGTGTATGGAATTAGAATAAAATTGCAAGAAATCTCGTTAGACGAGAACATTTTAAGTCACCTATTGTTGTAACATCCTTGATTGATTTATCCACTATGTTATTATTACAAATTAATAAAGGAAGGGCATGCATTAATAGAGTTTATAGGTTTTTCGATTACTGTTTTCCTATTATTCCTTCTATTATTCAATTCACCAGCTTCTTCATATAATTTATCTATAACTCCAATGCCTTATAGTGCTTCAGAATTTATGAAGTATATACAAAGCATATAAATCCTATTAACTCATCCCATCATACTTATAATTGAGTCAATTAAAACATTCTGTGTCTACAGTATATAAAGAGGAAGGAGAATAAAAATGAGACCAAGGGGTTAATAAATTCTTGATTATTTATAGTTTCTTAAAATTCTCTACCACAATGGAGCCAAGATGCAGCAGGAATATGCTGCATTCTGCTTCTTAGATCCTATAGCCCAGGATGCACTGTCCAAGGAACATGAGACTTGAGGGCAGCTTAGAATGATTTTCATATTCATTTTACGGCCAAAGGGACAATTTTGTTCTAATACGACTACTCACATGACACAAGCCCATAGGATTTCACTCAGGGATTCCTTTATAAAGTTAACACCTTTGGAAGAGTCTTTTTTTTTTTTTTTTAAGTATCCAACTTTCATTTAGGGATTTCCAGCTATTTGTTCCAATTTTATAACATAGCCTCACTGATAAAAATACACATCCTGGCAGGTTTTCACACCATATATGCATGCCGATGTTAGGTACCTAGCTTAGCAATGATTCAACAGATCAAAGTGAAGGACTCGAGTTCCCTGCCTAGTCAATGAAAAGAGGCAGGCAGTCAGCTCCAGCGTATTGAGTCAGAGTGTCTAAATGAGATGCCTGAAAGAGCTAAAAACAGACTAGGAGAATAAATACCTACCCCGACTTCTGTTCTGAACTGCTCGAGATCCTCCTCCTCCTACTGATAGCTGTTCCTTCCAACTATTGTCTTTGGCAATATACTTCATTTGCTAGACTGAATAGGCAGCTACTTTCTTTATAGCCATACATACAACTCTGTAATAATTAAAACACATGTGAATTTGCAACGTGATAGCGAGACAGATTTTCCAGAACTCAGATCATTCACAGAGGTCTTTTCTCACCTCTTCCCTTTTTGCTGCTATCTTTATTTTAGTGCCAACATACCCTGCAACTCAATAGAGCGTTTAGGCAACAGAATCCTAAGTGCCACTGAATTGAAATTTGTGCTACAAAGTCATTTAAGTGCTTTTGAAAATCATACCCTTGAACTCTTGATACGACTGCAGTATTATCCCGGCCACAGAATCCCTGTGCAACATCAATGTATTAATTCATATTTGTAAGGCGCTTTGAAGATGCTCGTACTACTGCATTGCACCCTGTAGATTTTCATTGGTGCTAACGTGGCGCAACTCCGTTTTCCCCCTCCCCCCAGCCTGAACCAGTCTATTGAGAGCAACAAGAAAGACCAGAAAATGTGTTTTTCCCATGCATTTGAGAAGACAAATTTTGATGTCCCAGCATGAATTATTCCACACCACACAAAAATGCTAATTAAGCCTTTATTCTATAACCTGACAGATGTTTCTGATGCACTGTTCATTCATTTCATACTGTACAAAAGCTAAAGTTTTAAACTTTTTGTATTATGACGAAATTAGCATTATTCATGAAGACAAGCCATCAAAAGTCTACTTGAAGCGCCGTCCCATTCCTCAGAGGGAAGAATATCAAAAGACATAGCTGAAGATTGCCCTCCCTTGTGCATGAGGTAGACACGGCACATCCACACACACACACAAGGAGTCCACAGGCCCCTGTTCATCTCCCCACACACCTTCACTTCTCTTTCTTACTAGGACCATCTTCAGCTGCACATAAATTACAGTCCTGGTGGCTTACATTTATTTTACGTACTCAGCCCACACAACCTAATGCTATTCGTATAGAGAAACAGCCAAGGGGGTGGGATGGGCCCTGGCTGCCACGTCCCACTCTGCCACCCTGGGAGGCTCCACTGCTCCGGGGCCCCAGCCTTCACTGTGCCCCGATGCTCCCCCCAAGCAAGCCATCACAGGCTCCCATCATCTACTTCACCGCAGTGTCACTGCAAACTCATCTTCATCCCTGTCCCTTTTGTCCTATCCTCTACACATCTACACAATTTTCTTCTATATTTTTGTCTCCTCTTACATGTCCCTATTGCCTTTTCTCCTCTGTTCCCCTAAAAAAGCACATTAATACTCCAACCTACTCAGTCTCCTGCCCTTGTCACCAAACCAACATCTGAGAAAACACTTGTCCTTTTCTCTCTGCTCTCTGGAGTAACTATCAGGAAAAGAAAGATTTCTTAAAAAATACAGATTCAGCAACTACACACTGTTACTTGGAAAGAAGGTTGTCCCTGGGGTAGTGATTATACATGTAAAGACAACAATAAGACTGAAGGCTGCAAAGCTGTGTAGCAACGGTAAAAATCTTAAAGTTCATCTTTACAATTCTCCAGAGGTTTAATATAGAGCATAAAAGAAAATATGTTACATGTATGTAAGTAAGTGCTGTGAAAACAATTCATTTGCCCAGTCATCACAAATTACACTGCAGCACATCTCAAGAAATGAACCAGTAAGGGGATAAACAG
Organism: Aramus guarauna; assembly: GCA_013400195.1. NCBI lineage: Eukaryota > Metazoa > Chordata > Aves > Gruiformes > Aramidae > Aramus > Aramus guarauna. Next base: position 196,976 of record VXBL01009982.1, read on the forward strand.
AAACAAATATGCATGAAATAAGAGATACACAGAAATTAACATCTCTAATAATGGATCGATCTATTTTGTTTCTATTTGCAAATTTTTGAAATTGTATTTATTAACAATATATAGCAGAGTTATTATCCGTTACTATAAAGCTGAAGATCTAAGGGATGTGCTCCATTACTTATCAAAGAAAAGCTAAGTAGTCACCTGGTCATAGTTTTATGTACTTATGCAGTACATCAGCAGATACTTACACAGGATGATAAAGATTTCTAAAAGCAAAAGTTAACTGAGCAAAAATGGCCTACGCCAAATTTAGGGTGATACAGCAAAGACAGAGTTAGGTAAGTGAAACCTGGAAGCATGGCACAGATTATTTAGCTACAAGTTTATCAAGAATCATGATGGAACATTAGACTAAGGAGGCAACCAAAACCAGGAAGATCTGAGGACTTCCCTATTAGGATCTGCAAAATCTAAACCTGATGTCCCTTCTTTCAGCCAGGTTGAATTCAAAGACCAGATTTATGTACAGGATCCCTGTCCACGGGAAGAAATACACACTTCAAAGAGGCAGTCCTAAAAAATCCATACACTGAACATACATCTAGAGCAAGCAACTGAGCAATGCTAAAAAGAAGGATCTAATGCTGACATTGTCCTTCCTGTGAATGTGCAAGAACTGGGAGAGCCAAAGACAGGCTCCTCTGTTGAGCTGGATGGATGGCAGGGGAAGCGGCACCTTCTCTCTCTCACTCAAACCCAACTGCTGTGTCATTCGGGATTTGTAACACCAGAGAATGAGAAAAGAAGGGATGAATTTTCAAATACTAGTTGCACAGCGACCTTTTTTACAATAGCCTTGGGATTAGGGCAGTCTTCACAGATGCAGGACAGTGGGGTTTGAATGAACCCAGATGGAGACAGGAATTGACTTCAGCTTTCCTACTGAAAAAACAACAAAAATGTTTGAAAGTGTTCCCGATCAATATGCATTTGTATATAAAACAGCTCCCTTTCTTTCTCTGGTGAGTTAAAAAGAAAACAGCCATATCTGCCTCCTAATGAAGAAGTAAGTCCAATTAGCACATGTTCGGGGGCTTGGCATACTTACAAGGTGATGGCCAACAAGTTTTGGGAGCACTCTGATTAATCTCAGCATGGCTTAGGCAAAAGCCAAAAGCTGAGGAGCTGTGTTTTACTTGTGGAGATTGAATGTTTCATGGCATTCCCTATAATCCCAGTTCCTGCTTACCCAAGCAGAGGAGCTACCAGCATGTGCTCCCACATCGCCTGCTCACTCAGCTTCCCTCCAAAGGACCTGGGGCAGCCGGGCACGGGACCTGCCCCCAGTCAGGGTGCTTTCCCACACTGAAGGCTCTTCACTGCCTCAGTCTGGAAACGCTCAGTCAGATGACGGCAGCTCTGGCCGCACGCACCAGCAGCACGTGGAAGTCTCAGGGCCAAAACACTTTGTAAGTTCAGACATCTCACAGCTCAAGCAGTGACTGTTGAAGGATTCTTTACTTCACTATTTTATGGGATATATGAGAGACAGTGGGGTTCATCTAAATATTTTGACATCCACCATACTGGCCCAGTCACACTCAATTCCCTTTTTAGTCAATGGACCTTTTTAGTCTAGGCGTCTTTAGAACACAGTTGATTTAGACTGGCTTAGGTGTCTGTCTTAAGAGTGGAGAATCACATCCTCCCCCTTGACAGCAGAATGGGTCTAAACGGCCAGTAAGAAGTAGGTATCTGCTGCATGCACACTGATGTGCCATCAGAGGCTGGATCTATTTTGTTTTATGTGACTACATCCTGTGGAGCTAGCCCTAAAGATCACAATGACTCCTTCTGTCCTTAAAATCTATTAATCTTCTAATTAGAGCTAATTAAAGTGAAATGCATTTTTTTTCTAGACAACTATCTCTTTCATCATTAAAACACTGACATTTTTTAAACGAGCTCCCCTAATAACAAGCAAACATTAATGTATTAGTATTCTTTTCTAATAATAAGACCACAGGCTTGTCCAATTACACATTTTTATACCATTAGAAAACGAAGTGTGAAGCTACCGTAGGAATGGGCTACATATGATGGCACACTCCAGTTAGCACAAAGAACCCAATATAAACAGAAAACAACCAATTAAGGAATTCTTCCAGTTATTGGGGACCAGGAGAACACATAGTGCTGGGAAATACTCCTCTGTAGTTCATGAATTGTCTTTAGGTATACATGCAATAATTTTTGTATTAAATATTTGGGATAAAGTTGAGTGATGTAGAAGCAGGAGAACAACAGGAAGAAAGCATAAGTAGGACATGTCTCCTTTCTCTCTTTATAGCTCTTTCAAAAAGCTTTCAATGGCAGAAGACAACAGGAGATGTGCCATTTAAACACAGGTAGGCCATTAATATATTGTTTAGAGTAATTGAAATGTGTTGCATGGGATTAGTTGCCTGCCAATCATCCCAATTAAGCAGGCGTATCATTGATCAGGATAGCAATTAAGAGGATTCTAGGGTATCAGCAATTTATTCTTAACGGCCTCAAAACTAATTGCTTTCAAGCCCAGAACCAGGTTCAACATGCTTTACAAAAGAGAAAAGAGAGAGTTATTGGAAAATTTCTTGTCCTTTTCCCACAAACTACCTATGGGCTAAGCTAGATTAGGAGAATTTGTAATACTCCAGGGCTCTAACATAGTAACAAATTATTCCACCATTATCTGCTATTAGTGACAGAAAATGACAAGGTAAAACGGAACGACACGGTCTATTTTTTAATCTGAATTTGCAATGTTCCTATAAGTCAATAAGCAATTCAAACTCCAAAGCCAGCACAACGTAAGGTGAAGGCTCTGCAAGACAGCCAGTGCTGTCCTGCAGGTTCTTTGGGAACGAAGCGCAGCCCTGCAAACCACCAAGCTCTTGGCACCCATCTGAATACGTCCAGTTTCAAACCAGTGGGACTCCTCACACTTACATGCTCCGGTTGGTGTCCTTGGGCTCAGCACACACTAACATCCAGGCCAAACCTCTGAGAAGGTTGATTAGTTTGACTCTTGACTGCCTGCGTTACAAGCGTGTCGAGATGCCCAGTGGAGGGCCTGGGCAAGTCTCTGCTGCGTCAACAATGCTCAGGAAAAGCCTCTGTGCGGGCAAGATGAGACCGAAAGAGTAAGGCATCGCACTCCAAGTAGCTCAAGGGCTCTCAGGAGCCGAGTTGACACGAGGGTGGGTTGGACAGGAAAAAAAAAAGGATAATTAGATGGGCAAACTGAGCAGGGCTGGTCCATGGGAACACTGAGGAGTCGGGTTTGGTCATAACCTCAGCCTCAGCACAAATCAGAAACCTAATGAACCTTGTTAAAGTTACCACGAGAAACCTTGTGTGTGCTGCAGTACATCGTTCTGTTTGCAGAGGGGGTTTCTCCTTTTCTGTCATATTTTTTGTTCATATAGCTTTTATTCATGTGCATAAGTAAGGAAATAACAGATATTTCAAGTGGAATATTTGAATTTTTGCTTTTCTTACTGTTTTAACTCTGAAAACACTGTGAACCAAGTGAAGAAATTTAAAAAAATATATAACACTTCCAAATCAGTGCTCACTGATGACATTTGAATGCTTATGTAGAGCAGCATATATTAATATTATTTTGAAGCAAGCTTCAAATCTTTGCATAAGAATTTACCTTTCTGAAAAATCAAATATTTGGTACTATAGAAATACATTCCCTATTTTAAAATATTTATTATGCAGAGAGCATAATGTTTGCTGTTAATTACAGGATACATTAATTACCTCTATATAAATATTCTATTTTACAAACTACTCTTTACATAAGGTGCATTTGAGTTTAAGTGCATCATTTCCCTCTACAGGATCTGCAGTTCCTAAAGGGAGACAGCAAAAATGAAGCCGACCTTCAGTACACTGGAGACAGTAAGAGAAGGAGGGAATTTCCTCCTTCTCAGTCCTTGGAAAATGCCAGGTCTCTGGCCAGTTCAGTCTAAAACCTCTGAACCCTCATGCAGAAAGTAAGGACTTTCTGGTGCAAATAGCCCACCAAGCCTGTATTCTGGCTTCATCTCCATAACAACACCTAAACATCTCCTTTCTCTTTCCTACCTGAATTTAACCTCCCCAGACCTCTAGATTAGGGAATTGCTAATAGCCCCGGTTTAAAGATGTGAGGCCCAGAATGACTTGCTCACCCGAGATCACACAAGGAGCTCGGACAGATCCCCAAATGGGATTTGGAAGTCCAGAGCCCCAAGAGCCTACTGCCCGAACTGCTGAACACATAAACCAGGAGTGGTTTTAAGTGGCATCGCTTCTCCTTTAATGAGCCTGGGATCTTCCCTCACGGTTCTGCTCCAGGCATTGCTTTGCAGTCTTGGACAAACCGCAACATCTCTCCCTCAATAATTCTTCCTGTAAAATTAATGTGGCCATCCTTTTAAAAGGTTTTGATATCCTGGCCTGACAGATGCAGTTCCTATTTATCCATTAAATGCTGTTTGGCATAGTGGACCCTTGCACCTGGAGCCAAAAAGAACACCCTATTAACCTGCTCCTAGCCTAAACAATAATAATTGCAATTAAATTTTAAATTGGCTTTTGCAGAGGTCAGTGAGGCTGCTGTGGGTAACAGGGAACAGAAAGTGGAAAACTAGCAATTAAAATAGCCTCAGTCTCTCCTAATAAAAGGTGCAGTGTTTATACATATACTGTACATATACATACTGATGTTCTAGCCAATGCAAATATCTTTTGTAAATGCATATTTGGCAACTCAGCAGGTAAACAAATGGGTCAGTGACTTAAGAAAAATTGTTTCTTTGCTCTGTCATTTCAGGAGGGTAACGCGTGCAACAGCCTGCATTTTAAGTAAACCAGACTCTTTCTACTTGCAACACTGGAACTGTTGATTTACACAGCTTCACGGCTAAGCATTTGCTTAGAAAAAGAGAGCACGGCCCCAGTCCCCAAACCAGATTTTTCCTATTAATTTCACTTTGCTTGCTCTATGTATAATGCAGCCATTTGAAATACTTCCATCTTGTTTGCAACTTGAATCACGTCTCTATTTTTAGAGGACTTGGAGCTATGCTGTGACTTTACCAAATGGAAAATGTAATCATGTCTGTGTTATGTATAACAAAGTGTGTATTTGCCCCGAGCCAGATGAACTGCATCAATAGGATTTTGGACAGAGTCAGATTTTGGGGATAGTAACGATCCTAGGAACTAGCCCTGCCAGCAACTTTGCTTTCCTGACTTGCTTTAGCTGGAGGTTTGTGACAGTTCCCCAGAGAACAGTGCTGAGGCAGCGCAGCAAGAAGACAGTGTCTCAAGAACGCATGAAACCAAATTACTCAATTTGTCCGTATAGCGAATCGGGATCTGGTCTATTCAATGGAAAGGGACACGGTCAACTTGGAAAAAAAACCCTGCACTTCTTTAGGAAGAGCATGTATACGACACGGTTGTAATCGACTCTCAGCTTAACTAGCGCTGGCAGAGATTCAAGAGAGTGAAACGCTCCTCCCAACCTCCACAGGGGCCGATTTATGCCGCTGGGCCACATTTGCACATCATGAATTTCCCTCCCAGAGGGTCACATTTACTACTTCTGCCCTGCTCCGGAGGCAATTCACATCTAGCTTCCAGGCTCTGCATTTAAAAGGAATGAGAACAGTGAAGCTGACAGAGAAACTGAAGAAACATATGGCAGTTTTGTGCATACGGAAAGGAGAGGTGTGACTGGGAGCATGCTGCGTGTTGTTGCTATTGGAGCCCCTCAAAAGACCTATATACATGCAGTAGGTAACAGGAAACCTAAGCTGTTTGTTCGTATGCTGGTTTTCTTAAATTAACACTTACTCGTTGTATTATTCAAAGCATTCTAGATCAAGAAACAGCCATTCTTTTCAAATACTTAAAACATTGAAATATATAGCATGCCTTTACTGATGATAATAGAGAGGCGTAATGGAAAAATATCTGCATGCATCTAATCTGCTTTTCCTCTCACAGCAGTTTTGTACTGGCGTAATGTCATTGATCCCTGAGAAATTGCTACAGATTCAATGGAAGAGAATCCTGAGAGAGAAGAACCAGCCAGAGAAAGTCGCTGCCTTAAGACTGGTACATGATATTTTAACGTGCCATAATAAATGCCCACAGAAGCCACAAAATCCCTTGCAAAAGGAATTCTGAATTATCCACATGTGGGACAATTGTTCCTTAGTAGAGTGGTCTTCCCTCAGCGGAGGAACTGTCAGCATGCAATTATAGATCTCTGAAAATCGTTAAATCTCCATGTTTACTGGAAATGCATTAGTGAGAAAACACCATTCTATTTCTCCAAATGTCTTTTGAACATAATAGCTTTTTTTTCCCTGAAAATTAAATTCCCAAATCTGCTAAGAAATTACCACAAAATGTCACATTTCTGTAATTAATAATTCAAGTCTTTTCCCCATCCAAACCCATAAAGAAATCAAAAATACAATTGAAATGTTATTTGCCTGGCAATATGTATTCTACTTCACAGCAGCAGTTGTCACAAAAATACTTTTGGTGTTAAGAAAGACATTCCGGGCTTGGTTTATAAACAAATTTTTGCTTGCACAATTGACATAAATCAGGCTAACTACATGATTTACATCAATTGCATTAGATCACATTAACTGCTATAATCGACAAAAACGTTCGGTTCTCCTAAATATTGCTAAATGAAGAATTTGTATCAGGCAATTTGTAAGCACTTCCTAGTTGTTTGAAAAGTTATGCTCCCACTTTTAGAAATGCTGCAAAAATATTTGGCATAACATCACTCCACCATACGGTAACTTCGCTCCGTATCAATTATAATCTTTCCTTAGCATTTTGCTCTTCAGCAATTCTGATTCTCTGCAATTTAACTTTGCCTCTGCATCCATGTGGCTGAATAAAGGAACACAAGAAGTGGGTTGAGCCACAGACCCAGCCATTTTCCCACTTTTTAAATAAAAACCTGTGCCAACCAGCACAGCTGTGGCAGTGAAAAGACAGAAGTAATTTGCACAGGTAAAGGAAAATAACAAATGCTAGGAACCAGGGATCCATCAAAAACATGAGTGTCAAAAACAACCTTCTACAGAAATGTAGACCCTTTCAAAAACTGTGTTGCTCTGTGGATTTGGATGAGCATCTGATGGTGTGAAGTTGGCCCTCCACCTCCAAACGTTCATCAGCTCACAGACAGACATGTTGTAAAAGGCTGCCTGCAAATGAAAGCCTCCTCTCTTTGGAGACCACATCGATCCACTTCTGAAGTTCCTGGCATAATTTTGTTCGATCTCACAAAGCGCCATCACTAGGCAACCACTTTTTGGTGGGCTCCAACTTATTGCTTAAGACAAGTTTTTCTGTGCTGTATCCATCGTCTACCACTCCTTCCCTCAGGGTGTTGAAATCTGTCAACATTTCTTAAGACAGAGGCAAACAGTTTTATTTCTACTTGACCCTGTGGCAAAATTGTATTGCTTTCCTCCACTGCCTTTAAATTCCCTCTCAGCATCCATTTGCTTTGTATCAAAACCGAATCGGTAGTTGCCAGGAGTCTTGCCCGTTCAAACAGATTTCAATTCTAGTCCACGATTGTACCAGATTTTCTTTTAAAGAGTATTTAACCTGCATTTTAAAGGCGTGCCAAGCCTTTTATACCTGTGCTAGGTACAACAACAGCAGCAACAAAGGAACACTGGGGCAAGAGAGCAAGTCCTTCCGAAAGCTGTGCGTGCCCTGCAGAGGTGCGGAGCCCTCTGTCCCCCGTTGCCCTCCAGCTCCCCGTCGGAGCGAGCCCTGGGCCCGGAGCACGTGCCAGGTCTCCGGGGGAAGGCAGGCAGGCCAGAGGAGCGCAGGGGTCATTCAGCCCTGTATTTCACATCAGCTGCGGCCAGTGTGTAAGGGCAAAGCCATGTGTCTCCTTTGCTGCAAACCCCAGATACAGCAAAGGGGATCAGGAAAAGGGATGTGTGCGTCACTATTCATAGTGAAATGTGGGACGTTTTGAAGAGGATCGCTCCTCAGTCATTTTCCTTCCTCCTCTCTTTAGTACTTCTTTTCACCAATTTACTCTGACCCATCTCTTCCCCCTTCCTGACACTCACCAGCAGAAAAAAATTGTTTTAGAAACATATTTCATCTCTCCAGTCCCATTGTCAGATTTGCTAGAACTTTTTTGACTTCTAAAGAGCACCATGTGCTGCTGATTCTTGTTAAGACTATGCTTACATTTTATAGACAGAGCAAGACAATAGGAAACATGTTTATATCCTATATAATTAGCCTGTGGCAACTCAGTTCCTTGGATTAGGAAGTCTCCTCCTCTAAGAACTACGCACCTATTTTGCTCGTTGCATAAAAAAATGATACTTTGTAGAAAAGATTCTTATGAGGTAAAATTTTCCTGTATGGGGGAAAAATGATATATGGGGAAATTATACTAGGTAGGAATCTTGATGAACCTACTGGTTATAATTTTTTTTAGGTATAATTAATGCATCTGCTTTGGGGCATATGTTGACTTCATGTTTGGACAGAAAAGTGGTTTCCATTTTTCAAAAAAGAGGATTCTTTTGGGAAAGTCTTCCACTCCTGTTTGAATGATCCAGTTTTCCCCATTGTCAATGAAGGCAGATAGAAAATGCTGTTTAAGGATAAACATATCTCTCTCTCTCTCTCTCTGTATGCATGAAATCAAATTAATCCTTGAATGACTCCTCTGACGTCAATTTTGCATGATTCATGGCAAGACAACAAAAGAAAAAGTAATTCTTTGTTTGTAATTCAGAAACATGAGAAACCTGATTGTAATAAATATATTGCCTTATGCTGAACATGCCTGTATTCCCATTTTGCAAAGCATATGGTTTTGGAGGCTCAGCATTTACAAAGAGGTTATAAACCTCACAGAGGAAATCACTAAGACAGGAATACACCCAGCAAAACCAGAAATCCCATACCAGTTGAGCAGAAATCCCTTGTTAGCTGAGTGGGAAGCTAAAACTCTGGTCAATGCTGAGGTATTAATCTTGCAGATTTTTGAGTTGCCTATTAAAATTATTTAAAACAGCTATCAGGAGGTGTCTTTGTGAAAAGACATCAATGCCAGCGAAGAGGTACTGCAGCCAGTCTTTCACTATTCCCAATACATCTTGTCCATGGCTTGGGCGAGGTATTTATCATTTGCGTAGCGATACCACATAGAAGCTCTAATCAATGATCTGGACTCCACTGTAGCAGGCATTAAATGGATACAGGCAAAAGATTATTTCTTTCCTACAGAATTTGATGAAGGGACCCAAAGCAGAAGATTGACCTAAGGGAAGAAGAAGTGTTTTAGAAATCTACCTAAACCCAAATTTATATTCTTCAAGATGTAAATTGTCATTCTTTCATTCACTTTGTTCTGAATACTTAATTTCCTACAGTCCAAAAATCATCTGATATCTCTTTTTGTTTCACACAACTCACAAGGAGTTTGACAGACTTAATTACGCTGCCCCCCTTCACAAATTTAGCGTATAATTAAACTCTTGGTTTAGGCAAGTCTAAAAGTTATTCACAGCAACATCACTTATATCAAGAGATATTTGATATGAAATAGAGGTCATGTGGACAGCAATAGTTCCAGACAATAACATTCCGCAACTCTGACAAAACATTAGGAAGCCAGAAACCATACCAAATGAAGCAGGACAGATTGTTTTACAATGTAAACTCATTGGTAGAAGGAATGAATAGAAAAAAATCAGTTGTGGTTGTAAAACAATCATGGTATTATATTATTAGCATATGGGGTTAACAGTTACGGTTAACCATTACACCAGAGGAAATAGTTCCAATGCCAGAATACTTAAAATCAGCATTTAATGTGCTCTGGTCAAGATACAACTTATCAGTAAGTCTCAACCAAACCTTCTCATTTGAATTATCTAAGACTGAGCTGTTGATACCTAATGTTTACAACAGACTGATAAATATTAAACTAGGAAAATAAAGGTCAGTTTTAGGGAAGTTTTCAAACGAGTGACAGAGTGATCTTCCCTTTCTTTTTGCCTTCTCAAAGGCAATGAAAGTTGCTCAATGAAAGTTCCATTTGTTTAAGGAAACAGTGTTAGTAAACATAGATCAGAATCAGGTGCTAAGTGGATAAAAAAATAGCAGAAACTAGTTAGGAGACAGAACTGACTGAAGCAATTAAGAAATAAACCCCTATCACTCCTTGGAGCTCTAGGTCAATATGGCAGGCCGTGTATCTAGGCCACCAGAACTGCAAGTTTGTATTTGTCAGAGAAGTGAGAAACCTCTTGTGCACAGTGATAACAGCTCTGAATGTCCCTTCTTACTTAAGGAAAGAGATGGCCTCAGGCAAAGCAAGAATCTTGCAATGAAAAATCCCAGCGTCCATCAGACTTGTGGGTAGGACCCTAAGGTGCTAGGCAGTGTAAGAGTACACACAGGGTGGATCACTTTTGCCCCAGGAGGCTTAATGTGCAATGTATTACCAGCTTTTGATTAGCAGGAATTGGAGCTGGTTTATTATTTTAGTCAGAAAAAGGCCTGAAAAATCCTATCTTGCTGTGTGTTTTATCTTCCATTGCGGAAAACTAAAACAGCAGCAGCAAATAAACCTTGTACCAATTCAATTTGGAAATCACAAGTTCAGCAAAAACTAAGAGACACAGCAAATCATTGAAGTTACCAGGTTTGAAAAGACCTTTATAGGGAGACAAGGTGAACTAGAGGTGTAAACAAGTTTTTAAAATTGAATGAGTTTTCTAAGAAAGCTTTAAAACAGACAACTTACAAGGTGAGGATAAAACAAAGATACAGAATGTCATTTAACCATGGGAATTCAAACGGAGGGGGACAAGGCTGCTCACCTCTGAGACAAATCCTTCAGCTTCCCAGGGAAAATGCTAGAGAGCAGGAAACAGAACTGTTCTAAGAGTGGGTGGACGGTGGCCACACAGAAACCCTTCCCACAGCCATGCCTACGAGGACACCGGGAGGCACTGAAACCTGCTGCCGTAGATCAACAGGGATGCAAAGCCACATGAGGACCAGGACACATACATAAGCTTCCTGAAACATGCCAAGTGCCCTTAGTGGGAAGGAGAAGTGTGTAAAAGAGGTTGCATATTGGTGTGAGGAGGAGGATGACAAAGGCCATGTCTATGTTCTGTCAATCCACAGACTCATGTAAAACAGGCCAACACTGCAAAGCCATCACTTCTTACTTTCCCTCTCATCTTGAAATTGTCCCAAAACACATAATATTTTGGTGATACCAGTGAAGGTGACAGAGCCTAGAAGCTTTTGGCTCGAGATCAAGCTATTGAAAAACTCCTCAGACCTTCAGAGCTCCTTCCAAGACTGCCCTAATTACCTCTGCTGCAAACAGTGAGTCACCAAAGAACTGCCTAAAGAACTTGGCTTTTGCAGTTTGTGAGCCTTCCCTTTTCTCCCCACTTGTCTGTGCTGGCAGGTTGATTTTTTCCTCAATCTGGACTAAAGGAAAAAAAAAAAAAAAGAAGACATCAATTTATTTTTTCGAATACTAACAAAACCCAATGGGAGAATCAGGCAAGAAGAAAATTGCAGGCTTTTCAATCTCCTATTGTAGGGAAGTATGCTGGAAAGACATTCATAAAACAAAATGAATGTAAAGAGTACATCCAAGAGCGCAGATTAGTGAGGAACGCATGTGCTAGGATTTGCATAATTCCAGCTGGTTGGTGGAACATTTCATATTAACAATAATGCTAAAAATAACGTATTTTGAATATACTTGAATAGACTATGCTTAAGCACTGCTGTTTTCTTCACAGTCGATGGGTGCTCTATGAGAATCAAAGGCAAATGCAGGGCTGAAAAATTCATCCTCAAGTGAGGTGGTTGCAGACAGCATTGCAAACAGCTACAGCTATTGCAGTGAAAAATGCCATCATATATAACCAAACAAGACAAAATTCTTCCACCTACTCATCAATAATCCTTCAGTGCCTGCAAGAATCTAGACATTAAGTTCTTGTTCTGACCTGTTTGATAGTGGGCTTAAATTAAGCATTGTAAGGCTGAGAGGAGACTCCTGAAGCCACATTGTCTTAAAAACTCACATGGTTTCAAGGGTCTTTACTTCAGTGCCTCTAAGTTTTGAACTTCTAGAAGGATACTTTTATGCTTTTAGTTTGCTCTCTGTCCAAGGCTCCTCTACCTCTAGCTCATTACTTTTTTTTGTGTCTTTTGATTTGGTGTTTTTCTTAAAGCCCAGCTCCTTCAATGATATGTTTATGTAAGGATGTCATTTTTTGCTTTAAAATAAAAACCCAGATGCTCTTAGCTTTCGTTATTGAAAAGAGGCGTTTTGAAAACATCACTAAGCTGATGATAAAAGATCAAAACCAAGAAGGCAAATAAAAAGAATGCACATTTTGTTTTAAAGCCCCTTTGGTTTTTTTTTCAGCCAACATCATGATGTTTCTGAAGTATAACGTGATTTATAAAGGTTGAAACTGGAGAAAAAAATATAAAGAAAATGCCTCTTCCTACAAGCATGAAGATACCTGTTTAACTGTACATACCAGTACATCCAACAAGCTAATGGAGTTATACACATGCTTAAATGTGAAAATGTATGAATATTCACAGTATGTCACAAACTTTAGTGGGAAAAGCACTTTTTGCTGATTCAGGCTGGATAGCAAATTTTATTCGTTTTCATTTCTCTGGGAATATTAGCCCTGAGGATGTGACCATGGCTCAGCCAACAGACCAGCCAAAATGTAGATCAGAAGTGTCACAAGTAAACATGCAGTATAAAGAAAAAAAAAAATAGAACATCCACCGAGCTCTGTAGTTACCAGATGCCTAAACCAATAAATAAAATGGGGGCAGTGGCCTGTGAATAGAAAATACCAATTATGTAAGGCTAAAGTTTGGGTGATAAGGTGACAAAAAGAGGATATTCTCAAAGTGAAAATCTCCTGAAAGACTGCGTCTGCAGCCTCCATTAAACTCAGAAAGACCCAGTTCGTAAGTCTGACTTACGAATGAACAGCAGATATGTGATTGACTCATTCATACCTCAGCTTTAATTTTTCAGTATGTCAGTAGCTTGATTTTCAGTCCCCGAGCACCTACAGCTCCACTGAAGTAGCAGGAGATGTGAGAATTCAGCCTCTTTGAAAATTCAGCTAAAGGCACTTGGAGTTATGAACAAAACGCAGACTCAGTTGCATGCCTATTACTGTATGATCATTACGACTACTCACAAATTAGGCACACAGTCACACACATGGTCTTAGTCACATGGGGGAGAGTTTCAAAGACACATCACGGGATGATAGGAATCCAACTCCCCATAAAAGCACATACCTTTGAAAAGCTCACCCTGGGCTTTGAACAGCTTTTCACAATGGCTCTCCTCTAGGATTTGGTGGTAATAGAAATCATTCCTTATATATCACTGGATAATAACTCAAGATTATTGAAAAAAATGCTTAGTTTTTCGCAAGAGGAGGGGAACTTCTCACATTGCTCCTGGGAAATGTATGTTGCAACAAGAAGGAACAATGCAGGGCAAAGATCATGCAAGAGTGAAAAATAAATATAACAACTGCTGCGCTGCTACATGAGGGACATCTCATTTTAGTCCCCTAGTAAATCCCTTGTTTGTTTACAGTGAATTTATGCCAGAGGGGGCAAAAAAATAAACTACCTTCCTGTTAAGCTCATTCACAAAATTAACACAGTTTTGAACCATCCCTTGTATGCTTTTATCCCATTAAAGTCTCAAATTAACATAATCTAGTTTACTGGGTTTTCAATATTCTTCAACATTGGCCTTTTTACATTAGACCCAACATTTAGCTATGGGACGCATAACTGGGAGGTGAGGGGAGAAGACAAGCACCTTGATTAATCTCAGTCAAAGGTCTCAGTCTCACTCAGGATTCAGAGAATAATCATGTAGTCACCTTTTAAAATCACCCAAATGTATTTAAAATGTCTCCTTAGTTGAATCTGTTATGCTTTGATGGCATCACTCTATACCATAAGGGTATTGCAAGGAAATATATAATATGAAAGATAGCATTGATAAATAATCATTAGATGCTACAACAATGCCTTTACATGTTCTTTTGATCTTTACTGTGTAATATGCATTTAGGCAACAGATAAAACAAAGTTCCTTGGAGTATACCATCTTCTGAGATGTTCAGAAGGAATGGAAAAATAGTGATCCATAGGGTAAAGCTGTGATTTCATGTGTAGTCATAGCTCTGGTGAAGTCAACAGGAATTTTGATGCTCTTTGGGGGATTTTACCTTCTCCAGATACTGTTATCTACATGTTTTCTGAAGACAACAAATAACACACAGCTGAGCGGCTAGTTCTGAAGGAGGAGGACAAGAACAGAACAAAAAACCTTCAACAGAGTGATACCACCCAGAGTCTGTGTAATACCTTTGCAGGAGTAATGTTTATCACCTGTCCCAGAAATCTGCTTATCAGCCCACACTCAGCTTCATAAGTCTCTTTCTTCCTCTGTTCCTTGGCTAGGGACAACTTCGGCCTCTTACTAGGGGATTTATTGTTAAAGGTAGGTGGATTATTCAAATCAGTTTCAAGATGATTTACAGTAAGCCTGATCTCTAAGAGACAATTATGAAACTGGGAGCTGGACATCTGAATATTTTGTCTCTCAAGTCATTTCTCCCAGTGGTTGAATGCTTGATGCCACGATAGGTTCATTAACAAAAAGAATGATAGATTCTTCACCATAAACCCTATAAAACTTGATTTACCACCTAATCCCATATTTAACAGAAACCAAGAAACACATGATATTGTTGGCCAACTTTTACCAAACAGGTAGTTTGACATCCTGGAGACCAGATTTTCAATTTGAAAAATGAAAATAACTTGAGCTAAAGATATGTTGGAACACTATCAAAATATTACCTGTCCACAGAAAATCTGCAAAGAGGAGGGAGGAAACATTTTGGACTTGATCACTAATTAATTATCCATGATCTTGGGGCGGGGGGGGGGGNACATGGTATTTAGAATAGTTTCATGGGCAACTGATGATATTATGTATTATCTAGTCTTCAAAATGTTAGCTTTTCCTCTCTGTTCCTTTTATTTTGCCAAAGTCTGGTTTTAGCCTGAAACTGTTCAGCAAAGTACTTTTTCAACTTAGTTACAGGAATAGTCAGGAATTTTGTATTTTCTGAGTTGGATGCAAAGGACAGATGCTTATACATGCTAAGGTACAGTTAATTTTCTCATAGTGCTTCTACCAAGACAGGAGAGAGGATAGCATTTTGCAGGCTTTTTCGACAAAGAATACTAGGAGAAGAGTTGAAGTTATGCATTACAGTTCAGTCACTGAAGCTGGATTGGATCCATATCATTTGCTTACATCTTTGCAAGATCTTCAAGGCATATCAGCTGCAATGCGTTATTCACAATGTCAAATATTCTAGACAGGCCAGAAATAAATCTGTCTGTGAGCTATGACTAAGAAATCATCCATCAGCAACACTAAAGTAATCTCTGCTGTATTCTAGTCCAAAGTCCAGTTGAGAGGGTCTAACATATTGGCCGAGATCAGTTGCTTCTGAGGTTGGCTTTTTGCCATTTTCTCAGTCATCTCAGAAAGAAACAAGAAATTAGGCAGTGTGGTAGCTTGCCAAGCCAATGACATCAAAAAAACTTTTAGTGCTGATTGGATTATTGTGTTTTCAGGGAAGGTGATAAATAAAAAGAAAAAAAAATATTTTACATCACGTATGTAATGGAAAGACTTTTTAGACACTCTTCATAATCTCAGGCATATCAGCTATTTTTCCCTCTGGTTCTTCCTCTCTCATAAATCCTCTCCGAAGAGCTGATATGCATCAAATTCTGAAGACCAGAAAGTCCTTATCAATTTATCATCTTATCTTCCTATCAGGTTAAGGGACGAGTTTGGTCTAAATCATCTCAGAGCAGCTCCTTGGCCTGAGCTGTGACACATTGTGCAATTCTAGTGCAGATACCCCAGCATCTGCTAAACTGGAGGGAAGGAAAGCAACGAGCCATGGTCCTGTTTCTTTTCTCACAATATGATGTAGCAGTCCTTTAAAACAGGTCTAAAATGACAGAAAGAAGGGGGCACAGAAAAATAATTTCATTTGATACATTGTGTTTGTGCCTGTATGGATGCAGTGCATAGCAATTATTCCAATGAGAACTTTGTTTTCCTGTAAGCCTACTGATACCAGAGGGTTTGAAAACCCACAAGCATTCATCCCTCTATCTGAAGGACTCCTATGTGTAGGTCACTGTTAGAAATTTTAAAGGGGGGAAAGAGCAAGGTATCCTAAATATTGCTAATTTCTGTTTGTCCAGCATACTTCAGGTTCCCTCCTCTTCCCCAAATGCTGTCTTTCTGAACACTCGGGACAAACAGAACAGCCATTACTGTCATCTCAATTTCTGTCAACAGCAAACTTCAACACAGGCCTAAATTTGCTGCCACTGAAGTCGATGAGAGTACTGCTTTAACAGGACCAGTGCCGGTCACTGCTGCCAATGCAAAGATCAGCCTGCCCGTACACCACTTCAAGTTAAATCCCAGTCCCTCCAAACCCTTGCCTTAGTGAAAATCACAATGGAGAAAGGAAAGCATGAGCTCTGAGTATTTCCTTCATTTTGGGTTGGTTTTGGTTTTCTTTTCTTTTTTTTTCAACAAAAGCAAACCAGCCAGCCCATGAACTTACCTCTAGAACAGGGTGTACTCAACTCATATGCTTCAGTCTCGACAGCAAGCAGCCCGTGTTGCTAGGCTTAATTGCTATCTGGCAGCTCTAACCACACAAACTTCTCCAGCAGTTTTCGGATGCTACAATCCTGCAGCTCCCTGAAAAAGCATCAGAATCCATTCCCCTTCCTGTATTTTGGGCACACCTTGTCCCAAACATTTTTCTATGCATTTTACACCAGATAACAATGGTCAGCTGACACAAATACTGGTATGTTTGGCTACAACTCCACCCAGACCACACTGCAGGAAAGTGGTATATTTGGGACAGGATTCATCTCACTTAACTTTATTTCAAAGTTAGGGCATGTATCCTAGGCTAGAAGGCTAATTCCCATTATAATCAGTCAGGACACAGGCAGCTGAAGATTCATTTAATTCCAACACAGGATTCTAAATTAAGTGCAATGAATTTACCTCCTTAACTCCTCGACTGTAGAGGGAACCCAGAGAATTAGCTCCGGTTAGTTGCTTCCTTTTTTAGATCTGATTAAGCACCAGTTACCTGATCTGAGCTCCACGCAATAGTGTCAGATCCCAGTGGGAATTTGATTGGCGTATATATTCCAAAAGATTTCAAATAGCGTCTTAGTGGCTTTCTCTTTACCCAAAACACCATATGTTCGGTAACTTCAAGCCAACCTGTAAGAAGTCTAGCTGAGGTGTTCAAATGTCTTAATCTTTTCCTCTAAGAGACAAGAAAAATATATTCTATGAGATAATAGTAGAGTCCATCTTTTCATATGACAATTGGCAATACTTTGGTTTATGTTCAGTTTCAGTAACGCATAGAAAAAGAAGGGCCTGTATTTTTCAGTCCTGTTTCACATCAGGCTTTCAGATCTGGATGTAATATTTACTTTTTCAGCCAGCTGAACATACAAATAATACTATAATTGGTTTTGGCATTCAACAGAAGAAATGAAGTCTCAGGTATTTGGGGGTTCTATTATCAAAAAACATTTTAGTTACAATTTTTTTAAACATATTGAAAATTAATATGCAAGAAACTATAGTGGCATGCTAAATCTTCCAGACATGAGAACAAATTAATGACTTAGTGGGTGAAACTCTGGAATGCTGACAACTGCAAACTAGGCTTCTGTAACGTACTGGTAGCATGGTTAACAGCCTGCAACCAAAATGTCTTATAATCTTTATGTGAACCATCAATTTATGCCTTTAAACTTACACTCCTATTATATCATCAGATTATTTTCTTTTCCTTGCCAAAGCTTACTTTATTTTCTTGGGCAAATTCTACACTAACACAAAATGTTGGCCTGGGGTTATTTGAAGAAACAGGTGTATACAGAAAAGAAATGAACATCTAGCTTAGTAGGCATTCACGCAGGGTAAAATAGATTTACCTTGAATGTTGAGATGCTGGAAGGGAGAAGTATCAGGAAGAGTAATCATGAATACAATACAGTAAAATGCCATGCATCCCTTTATTTTACACCCTCTTTAACCTCCTGCTTTTCCTTCAACCTCCTCCCAGTCAGATTTTCTTGCATGAAACTTACATATTACCTACTTTCATGCTCCATGTAAAAATAGTGCCAGGTTGTACTAATTTCTAGCAAGGTAAATGCTGAGACAGAGGTGTCATGAAAAAATGGATAAAGGAAGACTTCCTTCAGAGCCTTGTCACGGAGAAAGAGAAACCAGATGTTGCGCTTTTTTTTTTTTCCTTTCCTCTGCTACTCTATTATTGTACCCTCTGGCTTAGGAAGTTGCTGAATCTAGGAAAGTATAAGGACAAGGTATGAACATAAGCTCACTGAGACATCTGATACTTCCAAGGGCTGGAGACAGGCATGGGCGACCCAGTCTTTCACTCTGACCCGTTTCTGGCTGCTCTTCCATCTACTAATTCCCACCTGATGAAACAGACCCATCAGCCTACAAAACCAGGCAGCCCTAGGGCCACCCCTGGCATGAGACATGCTCAAAACCAGTCTAAAGTAATTTTTTTTCTCCCTGTAGAAACCTCTGCCAAGACCCTGTCTTTTTGAAATCTCTACTATAACATTTCATGGCCATTCCAAAAGACACCACTGCTTACAGAATGTAGTTATAAAATACTATCCCATAAACTCTGAAAACTGTTCAGGGACTATAAAATTGTTACAGCAACTCCCTTTTGTATTACTCACCGAAAATAAAGTGGGGGGGAAGAGTAACACAAATTCAAACTCCTTGCAGGAAGGATAGCGAATACGTATTTATTTGATGGTAATTAACTCCACCTCCTTGTTACCTTCTGATCTTGTAAGGTGTCACTCTAAGTGATAATTCCTGAAAAGTAAATTTTAGCCATTTTTAAAAGGCAGAAAATTTACTTCTGAGTAAGAAAGCTAAATTGCTTTTCTTAAAATAAGATAGTCAAAAAGTCTTACAATAAGTATATCCCGACAGAAATAACTGTGTTTAAGACCTATAGATTCGACTTTGGTTTTATGTTTATAGGGTGATATCCTATTCCCACAAAAGGCAATGGAAATTTTGACATCCATTTCAATGGTGGCAGAACTTCACTCACTGAGTTCAATGAAATTTATTAGATTTTCATGTTAAATGCAAAGGAAAATCCTGTTCAGATTTCCTGCTAATCCAGACTCAGAGTTTCTGCATGGCTAATGCAGGAGAGTTGGTAACCTCAGATCTTTTCTAAACTGTACAGAAATGACCCAATTTCCCACATTCTTTTGAATACTAAATCTTTGAAGCCTGTGATGTAGGGAGGAACCGCTATGTTGCACTTTGAGTTTCACTCAGTATTCTGACTGCAGTCTTTGTAAGCCTGCAAGGATTTACATTCATTGTCTCTCCAGAGTCACTTGCAAAATGATTTCTAAAAATTTTCTCTTTCAACTACTATTAGACACTGTCTAATACAGGAACAAGGAATTCCTGGCCCAAGGGCCAGATACAATCTGCAACTTACTTTCAGGCAGACTGCAGCCAAAAGAGTTTGCGTGCATGTGTATTTATTATGGGATGAAAAACAAAGGCTTTTATTAACATATGACTTGCCAAACGTCTCTCAGAGACCTAGCCGGTCCTTCTCAGGGAAAGGGTCTCTGCCCCAGATCTAATAAATTGCAACTCAACATTACAGCTACCAGCCAAGCAAGACAGAAATACAGTATTGCAGAATATTACACAATACATAAATGCAGTTTTCCAATGTGATTGTCAAGTAGGTTTGCCGTGCTGGTGCAAAGGGCACCATTAGCAGACGGCGAGGTTACTCAGTACTGGCAGCTTCACTTTAGTCAACAGCAAAGATGGGGCAGGAGGGGGGGAGAGGGAAGAAATGAGTCTACCTTGAGCATGAGAGTCCAGAGAAGATTTGGGGACTGCCAGGAACAAAAACAAACAGACAAAAAAGTATCCTTGTGCTTTCAAACTGAGCATTTGATACAGAAGCTGAGGAGGAGACAAAATGAATATAAGACTTCACAATGTCATTTCTACAAAGTTCCTTTTTAAGAACTGTACTTTGATACCAAGCAATGTTAAAAGCCAATGCAATAGATTAAGAGGGGAAAAAACATTCAGAACTGTAGGAAGTTGCTCACATCCTTCTGTTACTTGATCTGAACCATCTCATATCCATCTAGGTTATTGCTGCTTCCTGCTATCTGTCACTGATAAATGGCTGTTCATGCAGTGAGAGCCACTGTCATGTGATAGCTGTTCTCTAGTGGACAGTGTAAAGCTCCTTGGGTTGTGAGGAGGAATGGAGGGAGGGGATGGAGGGATGGAGGGATGGAGGGATGAAGGGATAGAAGGAAGGAAGGAAGGAAGGAAGGAAGGAAGGAA